>VMBQ01004564.1:23006-76929 GCA_007657795.1 Dreissena rostriformis
TTCATACATAGGACTTAAAACACTATATAACACCAACATATTACCTTTTCTCTAAAGTGTATTCCGATTCACACCAAACAAGATTAACACCGTTCTTAACGTTTCAACATGAAATTCATCCAAAATCAACTATACAACGATTGTTTATGAAATATTTAAACCCCATTTTATTTATCAATGAACTTGCAATGGAGTATTCAATTGGATACTAATTTATCAACATATATGATTAAACTTACTGGGCGTTGTGATGCTTGTGCTTGTAAATTCTTCGCATACCAGAACGGTAATCGGACTCAACTTGATGTCTTTACCGTCTTTAGGTCTTAATGTGACCGTAATGGTTACTACCTTCCTGCCATCAGTCTTCGGTGGCAGACTTACAACAGTTATGTCTTGTAGATTCTGGGTTGGTGGCATCTGATACAATTGTATGACAAAGACAGACATGTTATGTTTACGAAAGTACAATTATCTACATTTATTTTTGTTTAGCGCTTGTAAAAAGAAGTACATGGAATAACTCATAGCAAAGTTATGCACATACCTCTGTTTTATTATCATCGTATGTAACCTTGACGGATACAACTGTGCCACTTGTTGTAATATGAAACTCGTTAATTTCTATCGGTGTAATTTTAATCTCGACTACAGCCATGCGATTGTCACCAAGTGGCAGTGCTGTTGGACTTTCACTCGTGTTGAACGGATTGAACTTCTCAACGGGTATGCCGTTAGAGGTAATATTTTCGAGACTTGGTGAAATTTCCATCTCTTCTTCGCCCATCGGGCAAAGTACTATAATTGGCAATCATAAATGCAGGTTTAAAAGCGTGCATATTGGAAGTGTGTCAATGTGAATAATTTAAAAATAGGTCTGCAAAAGAAAACATATTTTCTCTAGCATGTATGTGTTCAGAAAGAAAGTTTCCACATCCATCGCAAAATCAAAACGAATCAAAACATAAGTTACCTGGCTTTGTAGTTGATGGTGATGGGAGAGTTGCTGTCGAGGAAACCGTTGGTTGTGTAGTCAAAACAGCTGACGTTGTCGGTACAACTAAAGAAATATGGTTTCAAAGAATTATATGACAGTTTATGTCAAGGACGCCTCAGCATGCTGTTAGTGTAAATCTCGTCAACAAATGGCAAAAAAATTTTTTTTTCATGTTTCGTTTATAATTCTAACCAATTAATAGTAAAAACAGCTGACGTTGTCGGTACAACTAAAGAAATATGGTTTCAAATAATTATATGACAATTTATGTCAAGGACGCCTCAGCATGCTGTAAATTTCGTCAACAAATAAAATGCTCCGCGAAAAGATATGTTTTGTACAATCAAACATTCCAGCAACATGTACAACATGACAACTGGTACATATATAGGACTTGAAACACTATATAACTCCAAACTACAACATTTCTACAACATGTACACACCAAACAAGAGTAACAGCGCTCGTAATGCATCTTCCGTTTTAAAGCATTCTGTAAAATTAGTTTTTACACTACTCTGAACTTGCATATTTATGTAAGATGTGGATGATTCTAGAATAAATTAGTGGAATTTCATCTTGACTTAACAATAAAAAAATGCATAAACTGCCGCTCTCTTAATTGTTAAAGGTATCGCAAATATGACATATATATTAAATATTAATTTATTCATCTACTCTGCTGTTTTTTGTTGATGGTTTTTTAATCTATCGTGTTTACTTTTTAGTATAATAATGTGTCTGGTATGTTTGATACATAGTTGAAAATACTCATTAGGTGTTTGCTTAGAAGTATAATAATGAATTGTTTTTTAAAGATGCTCGTGTTTATATTAATGTAATATTAATGTAATATAATTAAGACCATTTTAACGTTTTAAAAGATATTGTCTTACACACTAGGTCATAACATTACATTATTTGTAATCATACCAACTATATAATATTTTAACACATACATTTCTACAGCTATTAATGTTATTGGAAATGACTCGTTAATTATATTTGGCGACTTTTATATGGGTTTAAATCCGTGAATAGACTATTGTAATTATAAGAAAATAAATGATATAGCTAACAATGAAATTAAAGAAACTAAAATGGAAGAGATAGTCGAGTTATTATCCACTACTTTTATAACAAAGCACCAACTTTAACCCTAAGCCAGGACAAAACCTTTATAATTTATTGAAACGTGTAATCGTGTATACCCCTTTCGTGAAAAGTATCGAACAACACAACACACTCTCTCACAATTTAAAGAAGATATAACTATTATTTTGGACGTGTGTCAATAATATTCTTTATGAAACATAAAGAACATTATTTGTAACATTGAATGTAACATTACTCACATTGTATAATTTACCTTGATGTCTGGACTAACAGTTAACTCTGATAAAACAAAGGTAATAGGAATTTGAACGTATTAAAACTTAATTCGAACTTCAGTGAAACCAACACAGTTTTCTGATGCTATACATTCTTTACCACGTAGAGCTACAAAATAGAAAATACATTTACTTATAAAGGCACAATAGCTTAAATTGATAATACACTTTTCAGTTTGACAAAAATGTAACACCCATTTACAGTCATAAAAACATTTTTGATATTATTTTTTAATCACCTATTCATATTTCTTTCTAACCCATCCTCGGAAATTATGAAAAACTTACACACAATACTTTAAAACTTTACAAAGGTTGGACTAAGTAGGATTTATTTTAAAAAGTATTACATTTGTTTATTTTAATACGTAATTTAATATAGCATATTAAAACTTTAAAATTATTCGCATAAGTCAGCAACCACAATTACCAATTGTTTTTTGGAAAGATGTCCGACAATCTTTCGTCGTTTTCGAAGATAAAATCTCTAATCTTATACAACACAATTTAATTAACTGAAGTACCTACATGTTCCTTTAACAAAAATAGCGAAGATACAACAGAACTCTGGGAGTGTCCCATTTCAAGTTACTTATAACTGATATGCTTCCGATTTTAATTTTACCTTTCTATAACATTTGTTTATCCAATCTTAACGTGACTTTGTCAGAGTGTTTATCTGGACAATAACTAGAACGATTTGGATTATGGGCCTGTCGTGCGTCCAAACACTAGGTCACCAGGTCAAATCTTTGAAAAACCTTGCTTCAACTCTAGAGGCCACACGTATGGATAAATATTTATGAAACTTAGTCAGAATATGTTTCGTGACATTTTTTAGCCTGAGTTCGAATCTGGGTCGCGTTAGTCTAAAAATAAAGTCACCGGGTCAAATCTAAGGAACACGTTGTTGCCTGTCTAAAGGATAAAATTATATCTCAACCTTGATTAAAATTAGTCAGAATGTTCATCTTGAGAATATTTCCTCTAAGTTTGAATATAGGCCACGTCCTTTCAAAAGTTAGGTACCCATGTTATTCATGATAATTCTGTTTATTTGTGTGTATCATTCGTGTGCTATTGTTATCCGAACTGCAATTATTTTGATGTCCTTTTTTGAAAAAGGCGGGATGTTGTAGTTGTCCTTTCCGTCCGTACGTATGTGAGTCTGTAAGTCTGTGCGAAATTTCTCAGCCATACTTTTGAGATATATTGATCGATTTTCAAATTACTTTGAACAAATGTCAACTATCATAAGACGACGCGTTGCAAGTAGCATCCATCTCACTACCTCAAAGGTCAAGATCACACATTGAAGTAAATGATCAAATTTGGCCTTCAAACAGTTTTAAATTCCTGTCTCTGCCATATATTGAGAGATTTCTAAATAACTTGGCACAAAAGAAAACTCATTTCCCTTCTTCAAATGTCAAGGTCACATTTACGAGTTCAAAAATCAAAGTTGGTCATTAAACAGTTGTTAGGACTCTTATTTTGTCAGTCATAATGCTATTTTTAGAGAACATACCGCAAATATCAAACATGAGGAGACGGCATTTCGTGTGTAACAACAATCTCCCTACCTCAAATGTTAAGGTCACACTTAGAGGTTACAGTCAAATTTCGCCATAAAACAGCTTGAAACTATTTATCTGATCGACTTAATATATCAAGAGACGTCTTCGCATGCTGACATCACAGTAACATATTGAATAGATTTTAACAGTAAATTGCGAAGTCACAATTGAAACTGGTAGATGTTTACGACTAACAGCTCTTTTACATACACATCTGGACGATTGTTCATATTTGCAGCAAAATAATAGTACTGGAATTTTCTGTGGTTCAGTACAAAAAAAGCAAAGTTATCGAAAGGACGGCCATATTCGCCGACCTGATTTTTTTCTTCAAATCTTGAGGCAAGTTCGCCTTACGCCTTCAAAGAATAACTTAAACATTGAATGCTATTTTTAGGGAGACCCTGTACGCCGCACATGAGATATATAACGGACATTAAGATAAAGGTTATAATAGTGAGATTGAAATTGAGATTATGTGAAAGACACATACCTTAAGCTAACTGTCTCAATAATATAAGCATTTGCGCTAATTCTATTAGTGTATTTCACGCGGCATTGGAGATATGGAGCGGAACCGAAATGGAATAGACTTACAACTGAGGCCTTAACCTTGAACCGTTATGACTGAATCATGCCCTCTTCCCATAGTTGCAATGGCCTAAGTATCAGTAAAACAATTACAAATATAAGAATATACGGATATCACACGAATATATGTGTCGTGTTCTGAGAAAACTGGGCATACTGCTTGTGCGAAAATTGTCATCCCAGATTAGCCTGTTCAGTCCGCACAGGCTAATCAGGGACGACAATTTCCGCTTTTATTGAATTTTTCGTTTATATGATGTCTCTTCTTAGCGAAAATCCAGTTTAGGCGGAAAGTGTCGTCCCGGATTAGCCTGTGCGGACTGCACAAGCTAATCTGGGATGACGATTGACGCACAAGCATTATACCCAGCTTTCTCAGAACACGACACATATTACGAACGGATATGAAAATGTTGTCAGGGATTGACTGTCTGATGAACAGACGAAAAGCCCACCTCCCGCATCGGCGTGTGTGTTAGAGGGGGGGGGGGTAAAACTGCGCTTAACGTTCTTCAAATGGTACGAGTTTCAAACACTTTCCAATATTGTATAAATAGTTGTTTTTCTCTATACATCTCAGGTAAATTAAAAACACGAATTATATGTCGACCATAGTGTAAGCTGCTTCGACAGACACCAATAATTTAGAAAGCAACAGACACTACCAACAACAACCAATTGTGAAATTTCCTTAAGAATATACACGTTAATGTCGGTTATTTTACAAACGCGTAGAACTTAGTATTTCTGTGTGCTATTCAGAACTTACAGAACTTACAGAAAAGGTACTATTTAAAAAAAAATCTTAAATACCTTTTGCGTAAATTAATTTAAAATCCTTCAATGCTGGATACTGTAATGCATGAAACAGAATGTATTTGACTTAAAATATAATATTCAACTTTCGACCTTAAGGTTTGACCTTGACATTGACCTTGGAACTAGGAATCTGTTTATAAGTGTGAGGGGGGGGGGGTAACACTGCGCTAAACGTTCTTCAAATGGTACGCGTTTCAAACACTTTCCAATATTGTATTAATAGTTGTTTTACTCTATACATCTCAGGTAAATTAAAAACACGAATTATATGTCGACCATAGTGTAAGCTGCTTGGACAGACACCAATAATTTAGGAAGCAACAGACACTACGAACAACAACCAATTGTGAAGTTTCCTTAAGAATATACAAGTTAATGTCGGTAATTTTACAAACGCGTAGAACTTAGTATTTTTGTGTGTTATTCAGAACTTACAGAAAGTACAGAAAAGGTACTATTTTAAAAAATGTCTTAAATACCTTTTGCGTAAATAAATTTAAAATCCTTCAATGCTGGATACTGTAATGCATCAAACAGAATGTATTTGACTTAAAATATAATATTCAACTTTCGACCTTAAGGTTTGACCTTGACATTGACCTTGGAACTAGGAATCTGTTTATAAGCGTGAAACTACGTCTCCCCATGTTGAACATGTACTGTTGTGTTGACAATCTGTAAAGGCAGGACCCAATCCATGGCTCAAAATCGTATATTGGACCTATGACCACCACGACATGCCTTATGTGTATGCCATGTATTGAGTATAGAGAAAAGTGCAAGAGTATACGTACATACAATTCTTCATATTTACAAACAAACACACGTACATTCGTACTCACAAACGTGCTCACGGGGAGGTTAATCTCTATATGCCTTCTTCACCACCAAGAGTGGTTGAGAGATAAAAACTGGCTTCGGCCTCTATTATAACATATGTTTTACACAAATAAAATAAAACTTTTATTTCATAGAGATTTTCCGAAGCTCGTTCAAGAGAAATAGTTCCGAAATACAACCGATGATCATAGATAATAAAGCCACATAATAAAAAACGACCCAGCAAAGCAGTAACGTTTAACACATCAAACTAAATTAAAGATATTTGGATTATATCATCCATATTATTTGGAAAACTGTTTCAAAATTAAATGCTGGCTTGCAAATAGACGTGTATTGATACGCGAAAGATAGCCGCAAGCGGTAACCATATGTTGAACACGTGTCAATAATTCATTTAAGTTAAAACAAAACTATCCCTACAGTAATATTTTTGTCAATACCAGTAGTTAAGAAAAAAAATGTTATTTTTAATATGTGCAACTGGCCATGAAGGAAAAATGGCCTGTAACCGGGAGAAATATTTTGAACGTATCCAACTTATTTGTACTTAAAGCTATCCTAAGAGTGTTACCCAATTAATAATGCAACCGTAAACTGATTAAAATTGCCAGTGTTTCCTGGCAAAATATTAATAAAGATTATTAAATATTGCAACAAAGAATAATTACGAGGTTTAACCAAGGAGCATTTCCACGTTTTGTTAAATTCATCCATGCGGTTACAAAAGGTGGACCTTATAAAATAAGATGTCGATGACAAGATGCACCAACATTGACTACAATAATTTTGAATGCGGTACTTCGTGCCCAGGTAAGCTATTAAGGGGGAACATATTTAGTGTACACATTATTGACACTAAAGATCGTGGAACATAGCGTATTTTGGTAGTTTTCATTTTATGCGAGTTTAAAAAGCCAAGGTTTTTGTAACATACCTTCATGAACGCAGCCCATCAGTTCTCCCTTTACAATTCTTAGTTCAGGCTCTTGTGAAGACGCCTCAAATATCAGCTTTACAATTTCTTTGTTTCCCACAATTTCGAAAAGATCAAACACTATCTTAACAAGATTTTGGTTGTTGGTGACAGATTCGTTTGATGTGAATGTTGTAGTGTCCCCCTATACAAAAAAATATACGTATTGTAGGGAATACGAACAAATTTAGCAGTTATAGTATGACTTTATATATGGGATCACAGCCATGTAAAGCTAAAATCAATTAAAATGAAACGGTTTTTGTACAGTATGTGATGTATAAATATATGAAACTATGACAATACACGGATACGTTAACCGTTCTCTCATGCTATATGGTGAGCATAATGATTGAACATTAATAATATGACACACAGGTAAATAAAATATGTTTTATAAACAAACATGATACTTGTTGTAAATCCCTTTATATTCCCTCGCATGAGTCTGTGCGCATCGCACTTTAGAAAACACTCATAGATTAATTAGGTACGAATACAAAGTTTTCACTCCAAATATGGTTGAAGATTATTTACAAACAGAATGCAAATAGTACGCGTTGCTTTTCTCTAAAATAGCTGTTTGATGTGTCACAAAAATGTCGTCTGGATAAAGTTGTAAAATATGGATCGTGCATGCTAATCAAAACAGATGAACAGCAGCCAACATTCAATATCTAGAATATTTGTTAGAGCAAGTAGAAACCATTTATTGCAGTTGACAGAAGACACAATGTGGTCGTAAAAACGAAGGAGGAGAGACACAAACACGAAAACAGGTGTATGTCGATATTTTGTTGATAAAGGTTATTGCTTATAATGGGTACTCAACATACCGGCGCAATCGTTGTTCCTCCGATTATTTCTACACTCTTCAGATAAATGCTAGTCGAGCTGTCTGTTGTCAAGGTTACCAACGTTACAGAAGTGTGAGGCTCAAAGACGATATCGAATGTGTCAGGATTCGAGGTTAACCTAACCGGTTGACCACTAAATACATCGTTAATGCCGCTTTCACTGAGCTGTGTTACTTGAATTGGCGATAGTCTGTCCTCGAACATGTCGACTCTACATCGCTCTGAGAGGGAATTCGAAGAGTGTAACAAAAACGTGTTTGGCTTAGTTATACGTAATACATTTCAAAATGAATATTAGCCACGCTCTTTAAAAACCGGGATTATTGCATATGCGTAAAGTATCGTCCCAGATAAGCTCGCACAGGCTCATTAAGAACGACATTTTCCGCATAAACTGGATTTTCGAATAGAAGAGACTTCCTTTAAACGAAAAAGTCAATGAAAGCGTAAAGTGGCGTCCCTGATTTGCCTGTGCGCACATACATTAAGCCCGATTTTCACAGAGCGCGGTTTATATTTACGTGTAACTAATGTGAAAGTAAATTTAAATAGTATATTATTACTGTATCTGCCTCATGCTGATGATTGATGCAATACCAAAGCAATACTACAATATGCAAAGGTTACAACAGTTCTAATACATTCATTTTACATGGCTACTAGAATATGACTTCACTTTATTAATAATAATCATAGTTTTCACTCTCTAACCTTCTTCAGATGGAGTGGTTGCTGTCGTTGCTGTTGTTGCTGACGGCGTAGGTGTCGAAGGGGTCGTAGTTCCTTCGGATATTAAAAATCAAAACATCAGTAATACAGTAATATTTTTGTCAATACAAGTAGTTAAGAAACATTGGTTATTTTTAATATGTGCAACCGGCCATGAAGGAAAAATGGCCTGTTACCGGGAGAAATATTTTGAACGTATCCAACTTATTTGTACTAAAGCTATCCTAAGAGTGTTACCCAATCAATAATGCAACCGTAAACTGATTAAAATTGCCAGTGTTTCCTGGCAAAATATTAATATAATAAAGATTATTAAATATCGCAACGAAGAATAATTACGAGGTTTAACCAAGGAGCATTTCCACGTTTTGTTAAATTCATCCATGCGGTTACAAAAGGTGGACCTTATAAAATAAGATGTCGATGACAAGATGCACCAACATTGACTACAATAATTTTGAATGCGGTACTTCGTGCCCAGGTAAGCTATTAAGGGGGAACATATTTAGTGTACACATTATTGACACTAAAGATCGTGGAACATAGCGTATTTTGGTAGTTTTCATTTTATGCGAGTTTAAAAAGCCAAGGTTTTTTAACATACCTTCATGAACGCAGCCCATCAGTTCTCCCTTTACAATTCTTAGTACAGCCTCTGGTGAAGACGCCTCAAATATCAGCTTTACAATTTCTTGGCTACCCACAATTTTGGAAAGATCAAACACTATCTTAGCAATAACTTGATTGTTGGCGTCAATTTCGGTTGTTTGGGATTTCAGATTCTCCGACTGTAAAACAGTATATANATACACAGGTAAATAAAATATGTTTTATAAACAAACATGATACTTGTTGTAAATCCCTTTATATTCCCTCGCATGAGTCTGTGCGCATCGCACTTTAGAAAACACTCATAGATTAATTAGGTACGAATACAAAGTTTTCACTCCAAATATGGTTGAAGATTATTTACAAACAGAATGCAAATAGTACGCGTTGCTTTTCTCTAAAATAGCTGTTTGATGTGTCACAAAAATGTCGTCTGGATAAAGTTGTAAAATATGGATCGTGCATGCTAATCAAAACAGATGAACAGCAGCCAACATTCAATATCTAGAATATTTGTTAGAGCAAGTAGAAACCATTTATTGCAGTTGACAGAAGACACAATGTGGTCGTAAAAACGAAGGAGGAGAGACACAAACACGAAAACAGGTGTATGTCGATATTTTGTTGATAAAGGTTATTGCTTATAATGGGTACTCAACATACCGGCGCAATCGTTGTTCCTCCGATTATTTCTACACTCTTCAGATAAATGCTAGTCGAGCTGTCTGTTGTCAAGGTTACCAACGTTACAGAAGTGTGAGGCTCAAAGACGATATCGAATGTGTCAGGATTCGAGGTTAACCTAACCGGTTGACCACTAAATACATCGTTAATGCCGCTTTCACTGAGCTGTGTTACTTGAATTGGCGATAGTCTGTCCTCGAACATGTCGACTCTACATCGCTCTGAGAGGGAATTCGAAGAGTGTAACAAAAACGTGTTTGGCTTAGTTATACGTAATACATTTCANTCAAGAACTGAAACCGCGCCGCAAACTGTTTTTTGCGCGTATGCTTACATTTTCGTTGGTAATAATAGCTAAGACACTTCGAATCGGAATTCGTGGTCTAGTAACCTTAGTCGTTCGCAAGCAAACAACTAAAAATCATCTAAACTCTTTATTATGACAGCCCAAACGGCTCATTCACACATTTACAGAATAGATCCATTCTCCATTAATTTTATTCACGCAGTCCAAATTACAATTTATTGAAACAAATAACTCAAAACCTAAAAAAATACAAACCTTGATAAGAAGCACGAAGTTTATCCGAAAATTAACAATGTTGATCTGTGCCCTACTGTATTCAATATTATATATGCTGCGGCTAATTTAAAACATAACACAATCAAAAGAAAACACGGAAAATAATTTCTCCGCTGACTTAATAATTTTGGTTTAGGTCCTGCTTTAAAATAAAACTTTTGTAAATCGCAAAAGCGGGTTAACGCAGTACGCGAAACGGTTGTAAAAGTCGTTTTCTCGGAAACGACACAAGCGCCAAATGGGTCAAAGTCTCGTTCCAAGCCACTTATGTCAGAAATAAGAAAACAAGACCCTTTATTTGCACTTATTTTTAAAGTAATTTCTATCCTTAAATAATTTTGGTTAAAATATGCATGCTCAAAATGGCAGACCGCATACCTGTTAAGTTCTATTTGTTATTTAAATGGTTAATATTTTGAGTATTTACAAATAAACTAATTTAATTTGCGTTTTCAAAAGGCTATTGTATTATCTTATCAAACATTATTTATATATAAAAAAGAACAACTGTGTTGCCGAATCCCTTGGCCTTTGGTGTTCGATAATTTCAAGCGTTGCTTAAATAATGTGTATCGATACTCAATGCGTATCGCAAAGACCAACCATAGGTATTATTTTTATTATAAACGTGATCACAACGCGCTTGGTGAGTTTTTCAGCCGATGAAGTTACATTTGAACCGGATAAGGACCAATGTGCTTCTCGAGTCTCCAAGACCATCACCCGAACGTGCTTTTAAGATAACTGACAATGCTAGTTGCGTTGTGGCATTTCCCTTATACATGTACTTGGCAAAACCGCGTGACTAACGGTTTTATTAGTTTACAATTAAATGAACCTGTTCATTGATTCTGTTTTTTTTACATGTCATTAAATTCATAATTAAAACTTTAATTTTTGGGACAATCTCATATAATTATAACATCAAGAGTTATTTAAGGCTTATATCCGGGACCACTTGGAGTATGGAATATTCAGGTTTTAGAATTCAACAATTATACGCTTTGTTAGTTCTATGCATGTATCCACATTTTCGAAGAAAATCGTTACAAACGCCTTAAAATATCTTCGATTTATAATGATCCATAAAAAAGATGATATTATTCATGTGTTCCATAGTCGTGAGTGTTAGTTCACATACTACTTTTTGAATATTTGAACATTTTGCTGTCACTGTGTACAAGCCTCTGTAAATAAGAACTTGGACAAAATTATTACATGTTATGAATACATAAATTTGACAGCGTTATTATTTATCTTTAAAATGACCTACTTTGTCTTATCATTTTATATTTAAAGAGATATGGAGCCAAGAGGTTCGATGATAGAAAGTCAACGCCGTTGGTGTAAATTCGAATAGTATATTTAATGTTATATACATCAATAAAACAAAACGGTTTTGTAAAAAAGTGTAACGGGCATTTAAAATATTTTAGTTATAGCTCAAGTGTTGTATCGTTGTAACTACGATTATTGTGCTATTGTAAAGACTCATATTAGCTAAGTTTTCGTTAAATCAGACATTCTGTATTTTTAAAATTTATGCCAGTTTTGTTAAGTCTCAGGTCGTTACAATCCTTCAATTCACGAAGTGGGAAGTCTGTTGCTAGGTACATGTATATTGAATGTGCGTCATGTCTCCTTGGACGATTTCATTGCACGATGTAACTTCATTCCCCGTGAAAAGTTTATCTTGCCAGTAAAACACAGTTTTAAATAGCTCGTGACTGTATTATTTACATTCCGAAGTATCATACAAGCGAAATATTATATAAATGATCTATTTAAAACAAACTGAGCAATATATTTGTTAATTGTTAAGTGTTAAAAACGTTTTATTAATAATATCACTTTATTTAAATTGTATGTGTTATTTACTATGAAATAATAAATATATTACCATAAGTACACTGTGATAATAGACTTTCAAATTTAATGTTTCCTAAAATCACCTTATAATAATAACGTAAAAGACGAGTATTCGGCTTTATGTTATTTATGTTATTTATTGCTGAAGACTTCGGTAAATGATAGGCATATCTGCATCGCATATATTAATAATGATTGCGTTACTCTCAAATTATTTTCAGAGATGACATGTTTACTTGTATTTTCCGAAAAGCCTTGTGTCAAACAGTTGAAGTGTCTTAGTATCGACCGACGAATCCCGTCACCGACCATAGTCTTGTCATTTTAAAGGAACATCCCATGTTTATTTTAACGCCGATTGCCTTTTGAAGAGATTTTCGATCTATATTTCACTTTTCATCACACACATTTATGGTGTGAAGATGCAGCCAAAATCAATGTTTAAGTTAAATTCTATATCTTCGATATTCTAGATTATTACCACGCTTTCTTGCAGACACTTTGTAATTGAAGTGAAAGATGGGACGCATGTTTTGGTGCTGAACACCCAATTATGTGCTGAACTAATCGCAAATAGACACGATTGTCAGAAACCGTTTTTCTAATCTCATGCTATGTGTTGTGCGTGGTTTGTGACGTTGGTGAAAGGTGTTCAGCTAGCACGTGACTTGAACCCGGAACCTTCCGCTATCAAGGCGAGTTCTCTCCAGAGTGAGTGAACCGGGTTGTTTTCACGGCTAATCCCCAATCCCGCTTTAGTGCGGTACTTGCGACAATTTGGCATTCGTCCTCCGAAATCAAATCATAGAGAACAGTGTATAACTGATCCCCACGAACACAAATACAGAGTCTTTTGATAACTGCTAGTTCCACGACCCCATTTTATTGCGAAATGTCACAGGGCGAGAAAGTTATGCGACTAGAAACCGTGCCAGCTCGCTACCAGGGCGAATGCTGTCACGAATGAGCTACCCGGGTCGCCACGCAAACTCTCCCCTTACGTTGCCAAGTGCATACTGTTCCTGGAAGCATGTGCGTTTGGTTGGTGGTCACCATACCAGACATGTGTGGTTTCCCCCGGGGACTCCGTCTTTCCCCCACAGAACAATACCACAACAAAATTGAAAAGCTTTCAGTAAAAACCCTAAAAAGTTGAACGAATTTGCAGTATAATTCGACATTTGGTCCAATTTTCGTAATTCTAGTAAGCAAAGCAGGTTGAAGTGCTGGAACACACTCCTTGTGCTCACATAAGTCTGCCTCAGGCGCAGAAGGACATAATTAACTTCAAAATACACACAGTTACCTTTGATACTCGTAAAACTCCACATTTATAGACTAATCGTCATGAAACTGTCTGCACATTTCAAAACTTGTTTGTGTGGGGACATAAACTAGATCAGTTTGTCAAATCGAAGGAAAGAATGCTTTTAGAACACTCATGATATTTATACTTGTTACCAGATCAACACCTTTTTGGTCAAACCATTTGTCTCGATGTTTTTTTTAAATTAATACCGACCATGAATACCTTGCTTTGAAACATTTATCCAAACAGATTTACCCCTTTTCTTTATGGACATTCTTATAGTTTAAAGGCTGCGGTCAATATCTATGACCAGCGTCGAAGCAGAATTTTTCCAATTTCGGATAATGTTAAATAGATGTTTGCGTACATTTGAAAATTCGGGATAAGGTTGTGATATAAAGGGCAATGCTCCAACAGCATAGCGCATTGTGCACAAGTATAATGGCCATCTGTATTCTCGCGGTACTTAACGTTCAAATAAAAATTAAAGTTAAAACATATACTAACTTTAAAAATTATGGACTCCTTTGCGAAGATAAACTTCTTTTTGCTGACATCCATCTAAATTGTATTCAAATGTAATGTTTATATTTCGTGTTATGAAGTTTATACACCATACTGTCCACAGATGCGGTATACGACGCCATATTCGTATTTTCGCGGTAAGTAGGTCAACAGGCAGTAGGTCACCGAATCACAGTTAGCATATGATATCTGCAACGCAGCTTATCTTTTTTAAAAGTAATTTTATTTTTAAACATTAAACTTGCTTTTAACATGAACATTAACAGTTTAACAATCGTTTGAACTGCACCACAGTCATAGTTCTACTCTTCTGGACAATGGATTCACCTAAAGGAGCTTCCTCTTCTGAGCACTTTAACATCTGTACAGTGTGTAAGATGTACCCAATGTTTGCAAACATCACATTGTCCCCATTTGATGAACTTCACTTCAGGAACGTCTACGAGTTGTGGTGGAAAACTCTGTCTACATACGCAACATAAATCATCATAGATGGATTCATCAGGGGATGATATAATGTGCGTTGGGCTGGCGTCATGCACAGTTGAGGTTGATGGCTTTGGAATTGGAGATGTCATTTTAGACGTTTGATTGGAAACGGTTGTCAGTGAAACCAATTTATGTGTTTTGTCCACAGCCTTCGAGTTGTTTGAAATCTTCTTGACCTGCAAACTTGTCAGAATGTCAGTTTTTTTGTCAGACATCAAATTTCCTATTACTTTAATAGGTGGATTGAATCTCTTTTTCGGTCTCTGAACGACATGCGTAATTGTTCTGTTGTCGAGGAAGCTTTTCGCAGTGCTTGGTGTCAGTTGTGTATTTGACGTTCCAATTATAATGGCTGGCTGTGTTACATTTGTGTCTTCTTTAGGTGCATCAATATAAATAGCTGAGGGAGCAGTCTGTGCTTCAGTTATCATGTTCCTATCTAATGGATAAATGCCAAATTTTCGAAAGGCTGACATAATGGTATCAGGTAAAAATGCTTTTGTGTAAGAGTGGTGAGGTTAGCAACATCATATCTGGTTACATTAACCCCTGGGTTGCTATGCATATATGCATGGCATTCATTTGAGTAGTGTTTCTTAAATGGACCGAACACACCAACGTCAAGGGGCTGGGTCAAATGACTTGAATGAGGTGGGAGAACAAACAAAACCATATTGTTCTCTTTGGCCCATTGTGTCAGGGTTAATGACAAGTCCGATTTGTGCCCGTCATATAAGATAAAGGGCCAGATTTGTCAAGCTTCACATGTTTCGCAAAGTGTTCCGACAAATAACGCTCAAACAGGCTTCTTTTAATCCAACCACTCTCTGACATTCCACCGGAAGACCCTAGTGCAGCATCATCCATTAGATCATCTGACCATCTTTTTCCCGGAAATATGTAGAATGGTGGTACATGGTTACCGACGGCGTTTGCTGCCCCGATGATAGTCACATTTTTTTCCTTGGTGACGTGATAGCTTGCGCGACTGTGTTTTTAGCACATACAATCTTTGGAGGGCTATGCTCTGTTGACAGACCTGACTCGTCAACAATAAACAATCGTTCGGGCGCATTTAGCAAACTGTTATCGTTCATTACTATTTAAAGTTCTTGAAAGTAATTGCTGATGTTGTCTTTGGATGCCGATTTGGCACGGCGGGCAAATCCAAGTTTTTGTGGAGCCACAACTTTAAGTTGTTCCCATCTGCCCAAAAAGGAATAAAACCAGCTCTGACTCAGACCTTCCTTCGCTTTCACAATTTTCCCAAGGGATCGGGCATACTACGCAGCCATAGACTGTATGTTGCTTATTGTGTAGCCGTATCCAATGTTGGCCATGTGTATTATATGGTCAGCTAGCAGTGTCTCTTCTTCATCATTGAAGATACGAACAGGGCCTGACCTACAGTCGAGGGGGACATTCTGCCTGGTTCTATCCCTAAGTGTGGACTATGGGACCCCATACAGCCTACTAGCCCTATAAACTGAAGGCTTCAAGAGAGATGCTTGAAAGTTTTCCTTGTCGTATGGCTTGGTACGACCTCTAATTTTCTGCAAATAAAATAATTGATCATCTCACTTTTAAGACCCAACCATACAGGTTCAACCAAAATTAGATTAAGTGGTCTAAGGCCTTATCTTTGTATAGTGATGTGTAACCTAAGGCATATGGGCGGAGCTTGTAAAATTTCTCGCGAGATTGTGCGGCTAGTTATGAAGGGGGATGGTGGTACAATAGCTGCTATGGATACATCAATCTGAATGGACTTTACCGACCAGGACAAGCAGCTAATTCTTTCCAAGCAATGCATTATGGCTCTCACGTCGGTATTGCCGCCAGCACCATGATGTTTAAAAGTGTGTGATTAAAACACGGAATCATATTTCAAATGTGTAGAGTAATCATTTACACCATTTATCAAAAGACTCAATACAACCACGAAGTTGTTTTTTTTTACATATACCAATCTCTATTATGTATGAATACCTACGTTAAACCTGATATGCTTTGTATATTTATGGTTATTATTCTGTTATAAAAGTATGTTAAAAGAATACTAATTTCTCTCCGGAATAGTTTCTGGCGTTTTATTGTTTGCTTTATCTAAAGTATTAATATGTTTTGGTAATTAGTCAGCTACACATGGTAAACACGACACGGCATACAAAAATAAGCAGTATAGTGTGCTGCTTATACGCCGTTTACAATGAGACAATTCTATATCGTCCTACCTTATATTTAATGCAGATATGTTAAGAAATTGGAAGACACTTAACTAAATATGAAAGACAATCTTTGAAAACCTGACTTGCCTATGCGATTGTTGTTTGATTTGTGTTTCAACAACATGCTCAGTTTGATACAACGTTTCGTACTAAAATGAACACTGATTAATTTATTAATACGCAATTGAAGTCAAACAGTTTGCAATTGCGGTTTTGGTCGTCACAAATTCGATGTCAATGTAGCTCAAGTATATAGTTGACATGAAATACTGATAACTTTGATTAATGAAAATAAAGTAATTAAATATAAAATACATTATACATCAAATGTACGCACATTTATTGCGTAACAAGAATCAATAGGAAATTGGCGACACGGTGCTGCAAGTGGAGATGATGCTATTTGCCGGTGCAGGAAAATCGGAAATCAGTACAGTCCAATGTTCGTTGATTATCGAATTACGGTAGTTCATGTAATGCTTTATATGTGCAGATATAATATCTATTAGTTTCATTGGTCCGATATTAATGTTGTGTGGTATTGTATATGCGTTTGCATTGTAACAGTTATGTGCTCCATTTCATACTGCAGTGTATTAGAGTGTGAGACCAATACTTGGTCTCGTATAAACCTTGCTAAAAGAACCAGAACTTGGTCTCGTATAAACCTTGTTAAAAGAACCAGTACTTGGTCTCTTACAAATCTGGTAAAACAAAACCAGTACTTGCTCTCTTAGAAACCTTGTTCATAAGAGCAGTATTTGGTCTCGTATAAACCTTGTTTATATAACCAGTATTTGGTCTCGTATAAACCTTGTTAATAGAACCAGTACTTGGTCTCTTTCAAACATTGTTAATAGAACCAGTACTTGGTCTCTTAGAAACCTTGTAAATAGAACCAGTACTTTGCCTCTTAGAAACCATGTTAATAGAACCAGTAATTGATCTCTTAGAAGCCTTGTAAATAGAGCCAGTACTTTGCCTCTTAGAAACCATGTTAATAGAACCAGTAATTGATCTCTTTAAAACCTTGTTAACATAACCAGTACTTGGTCTCTTAGAAACCTTGCAAATAGAACCAGTACTTGTTCTTGTATACACCTTGTTAATAGAACTAGTGCATTGTCTCTTAGAAACCATGTTAATAGAACCAGTTCTTATTCTCGTATACACCTTGTTAATAGAACTAGTACATGGTCCCTTGGAACCCATGTAAATAGAACCAGTTCTTGTTCTTGCATACACCTTGTTGATAGAACCAGTACATGGTCTCGTATACACCATGTTAATAGAACCAGTACATGGTCTCGTATACACCCTGTTAATAGAACCAGTACATGGTCTCGTATACACATTGTTAATAGAACCAGTACTTGGTCTCGTATACACGATGTTAATAGAACCAGTACATGATCTCGTATACACCATGTTAATAGAACCAGTACATGGTCTCGTATACACGATGTTAATAGAACCAGTACATGGTCTCGTATACACGTTGTTAACAGAACCAGTACATGGTCTCGTATACACGATGTTAATAGAACCAGTACATGGTCTCGTATACAGCATGTTAATAGAACCAGTACATGGTCTCGTATACACCATAATAATAGAACCAGTACATGGTCTCGTGTACACGTTGTTAATATAACCAGTACATGGTCTCGTATACACCTTGTTAATAGAACCAGTACATGGTCTCGTATACACGTGGTTAATAGAACTAGTACAGTATATGGTCTCGTATACACCTTGTTAATAGAACCAGTACATGGTCTTGCATACACCTTGTTTATAGGACCAGTACATGGTCTCGTATACACCATGTTCATAGAACCAGTACATGGTCTCGTATACACGTTGTTAATAGAACCAGTACATGGTCTCGTATATACCTTGTTAATAGAACCAGTACATGTTCTCGTATACACCATGTTAATAGAACCAGTACATGGTCTCGTATACACTTTGTTAATAGAACCAGTGCATGGTCTCTTAGAAACCATATTAATATAACCAGTTCTTGTTCTTGCATACACCTTGTTAATAGAACCAGTACATGGTCTCGTATACACGTTGTTAATAGAACCAGTACATGGTCTCGTATACACCTTGTTAATAGAACCAGTACATGGTCTCGTATACACCTTGTTANAATGAATATTAGCCACGCTCTTTAAAAACCGGGATTATTGCATATGCGTAAAGTATCGTCCCAGATAAGCTCGCACAGGCTCATTAAGAACGACATTTTCCGCATAAACTGGATTTTCGAATAGAAGAGACTTCCTTTAAACGAAAAAGTCAATGAAAGCGTAAAGTGGCGTCCCTGATTTGCCTGTGCGCACATACATTAAGCCCGATTTTCACAGAGCGCGGTTTATATTTACGTGTAACTAATGTGAAAGTAAATTTAAATAGTATATTATTACTGTATCTGCCTCATGCTGATGATTGATGCAATACCAAAGCAATACTACAATATGCAAAGGTTACAACAGTTCTAATACATTCATTTTACATGGCTACTAGAATATGACTTCACTTTATTAATAATAATCATAGTTTTCACTCTCTAACCTTCTTCAGATGGAGTGGTTGCTGTCGTTGCTGTCGTAGCTGAAGGAGTGGGTGACGTAGTTCCTTCGGACACTGAAATATCATAACATCAAAATATATATGAGTCTCGCTCCTAGAAAACGGGTTTAAATGCATGTGCGTAAAGTGTCGTCCCAGATTAGCCTGTGCAGTCCCCACAGGCTAGTCATGGACGACACTTTCCGCTTTTATTGCATTTTTCGTTTGAAGGAAGACTCTTCTCGCCGAAGATCGTGACTAACACTATGTTACATATAAGAAAACGCAAAACACGTGAGCCTCGCTATTTGAAAACGGGGCTTAATGCAGGTGCGTAAAGTGTCGTCCCATATTTATATGTGCAGTCCGCACAGGATAATCACGGACACGTTCCGCTTGTATTGTAATTTTCGTTTAAAATAAGTTTCTTCTTAGCGAAATCCAGATTATGCGGAAATTGTCGTCCCTGATGAGCTTGTGCGGACTGCAGTGGCTAAACGTGTAAGACACGAAACGCACATGACCCATTTTCCCCGAACGAGGCTCACATATTTTAAAGCCGGCTGGCAAACTCATAGAGTTTAGTACTTATAAGGTAATCACTCGTCTTTGACGTTAGCCAACTAAAAGTGCTTTCTTTTGTTTATTTGGATAGTTCGACGCATTCAAAAGTATTTCATTCGTACCGAGGCAGTCAGTTAACCTTCTCTGAATATTTTCGGTAAGCTTGGTAACCAGTACAATGTGCATATATTACAGCAACGGAGAATTTCTGTACTAAAGGAGGTAAGAAAATAAAGCGTTGCCATCTGTATAATAATATTGTTCATATCTAGCACACACATGTGGAGAAATTTCGAAATGTCTCAACTGAAGTTTGCATTCAGCAATTGGAAAGAAAAGGCGTTTGCATGAGGCTCAAACGAGAATTTTAGTGTGTTTCTCATTAAAAAAACAACAGGACGCTAATAAGTAGAAGTAACGTATAAAGAATTTCGACACATTTAAGAATGAGACCCCATTTCCACAGATGTGAAGAGTATACTTTATAAAAATGATTATCATACATGTCACTATGAATTTAGCACTTACCTTTCTCGAAGCACCCGTGTACATCCAAACTGTGGATTACCAGTGGTTCGGAACTACGAAGTGTCACAATAAACTTGCTGATCGGACCGGTGACTTGCTGTTCTTGAAGATCGATTGTGAAGTGCCTGGTACCGTCGTCTTTTACTTTTTCTTTGATAAGAGACTGAAACAATAGCTGAATCACTTGTGTCGTGCTCTGAGAAAACTGGGCATAATGCTTGTACGTAAATTGTCATCCCAGATTAGCCTGTGCAGTCCGCACAGGCTAATCAGGGACGACAATTTCCGCTTTTATGGAATTTTTCGTTTAAATTATGTCTCTTCATAGCGAAAATCCAGTTTAGGCGGAAAGTGTCGTTCCTGATTAGCCTGTGCGGACTACACAGGCTAATCTAGGACGACACTTTACGCACATGCATTATTCCCAGTTTTCTCAGAACACGACACACTTAGGCCTTGTGGTAACACCTTCATTTATCGACACATGCTGAGATGCGTTCGTATTTAAAGTGCGGTATAAACAAAAAGACTAATCTTTAATTACAGCAAACAAGCATATTTGCAATTTTACTATAAAAACGTATACAATGACATATGCACCAGTAAGAGAGAAAGAAAGCTTAGCTTCAACCAATTGTTCGTCCTTCAAGACAAAATACATATTACATTGGAATACACAAATCCGTTCTTAAGATACAGTTTAGCATGACCCTTAAAGTGTATATTAATAATATTTAAACAATAAAGAGCGAAAACATAATGAAAACATTCAACAACCAGTAGTGCGGTGATATTAATCAAACAGCAGCAACCTAAAATATGCATATTCAACCGACTAAAAGGAACACAATAACCAACCGTTTGCACTGCAATGAACATATTAAAGAATTGCCCAATAGCTTTCTTTAATAAATCTCTCATACACTTACCGACAAATTATACTGTATGGAAGACCCAACTGGATAGACCAGAAGCCCAATCTCTGTGGCAGTGGTTGCGAGACTGAACGTGGTCAACGGTATGGGTATAGGCAGGACAACGTCAAACGTGTAGGAGGTTGCCTCGGTGACAAAGGACTTGCCTTTCAGAAGAGCTATCGCCAGCTCGGGTTTGGAAGTCATTTCAAAAGGCTGGTTCGGCGAACCCATGAACGATAATGCGGTCTCTTCCATGTTTTCTCCACACACTAATGTAAAAAAAAAATCTAAACATAATTTTGTTCCTTGGTAACCCTCATATTTGGTAGTACAGGTACTAACGAGCCGGACAACATAACGTAAACCATGTTGTATCCAAGTCTACTTTGACCAAGTATTTATAAACATTAGACGCGTGAACTTGTATATTTCCGATTGTTATTAGTTTGCTGTTTGTTTGTTTTTTGTATTTTTACATTAATTAATATAAAAATCAAGGAGTTCAATGTAAGGCGTCAAAATCAACTGTGTGCTCACGTACCCGATGGGAAGAACGGAGTGACGGCTGAAAAAGAAAAAAAAAGAACTCATCAGGTATGTTAAAAAAAAACAACGTATCAATTACCTTCATTAAAACATGGTCAATACAAGTGAAAATGCATTGCATCATTTTCGATAACTGTATATGAGCTTCGCTCTAGGAGAACGGGGTTTTATGCATGTGTGTAAAGTATCGTCCCAGATTAGCTTGCACAGTCCGTACATACTCATCAGCGACGACACTTTTAAGCTTCAACTAGAGTTTCGCTAAGAAGAGACTTCCTTTTGCAACAAAAGTACAATTAACGCATTAAGCCCGATTTTCCTAGAGCGCGACATATGTCACAAGCGAACTGAGTCCCATGATATATTTTTCTTAATACCATGTTTTATGTCAAAGAGAATGACATTTTCATCAATAGGAATTAAGATTTAGCAGTAACGTTAACGTAAATGACATCTTAAAGCCCTTATAACGCTCAATCAACGAATATTTCGTACTTTACTATTTCGTTAAACAAAGTTAACACATAAACATTCAGTGTTCCGTATAGAATTAGCCAACATTTCAACGCAAGATGTGCTCTGGTAACATAGATTTAACAAGAAACAAAATGCTCTTTAAAAAAAAAGGTGGTACAATACATTCAACACGTGTTCATGTACCAATTTAGTGTTCGTGTGTCGTATTAATAAATATCGTTGCGGGAAATTAGAATGGAATATATTGTGCCACAAAAAATATAAATGAGCATTTTATATCTCGTTATATCTATGTTACCAGACCACATCTGGCGTTTAAATTTTGGCTATTGCTATATGGAACACTGATTGTTTATGTGTTAACTTTATTTTGCGAAATATTTCACGAAATATTCGTTGATTTTGAGCGTTATAGGGGCTTTAAGCAATATGGGTCAGGCTTGGGCGACCACGTACTTGTCACTATGGCTGTGCAGTTCTCCTCGTCAGACCAGTCATGGCAGTCGCGGACAGAGTTGCAGACGACATCTGCTTCCGTTTTATCCTTAAGACATTGTCCACTCGAGCAAAGGTATCCGTCACATCCTGTAAAAACAGAAAACGGTTATGGTTAGAGTCTGATATAAACAGTCATCATGTACATATCGTTGTTCTCATATAAATGATCCTCGCTCTGGGAAATCTGGGTTTAATGAATGTGCGTAAAGTGTCGTCTCGGATTGGCCTGTGTAGTTCTCTCCACAGGCTAATCAGGGACGGCACTTCCCGCCCAAACTGGATTTGCGCCAAAAGATATTTTCTTTTTACGAAGAAAACCATAAAGGCGGGAAATGCATGAACGTAAAGTATCGTCCTAGATTAGCCGATGCATTCCGCACAGGCTAATCTGGGACGACACTTTCCCCCTAGACTGGATTTTCGTTTATAAGATCTCCTTAAAAAGAGATTCAATAAATCGGAAAATGTCGTCCCTGCTCAACCTGTGCGGACTGCACAGGCTAATCTGGCGCGACACTTTACGCAACTGAATAACACCCGGTTTTCCCAAAATGCGGCAAAATTATAATTGCTGCTTACCGCAAAATTCTTCGTCCAGACCGTTGTAACAATCTTTTTCACCATTGCAGACGACAGTCTTGGGTAAACACTGGCACACATCCGGGCCAGCGCACGTGAAGGTCTCGTTACTGCACGTGCAGTTGTCTGTCAACCGATATTTATACAAACATATATATGGGTCGCGCTCTGAGAAAAGGGGCTTTAATGCATGAGCGTAAATTGTCGTCCCAGATTAGACTGTGCACAGGCTAATCAGGTACGACACTTTCCGCCTAAACTGTTTTTTTGCTTAGGAGAGACTTTCTTCAAACGAAAACTATCATAAAAGCGGAAAGTGTCGTCCCAAATCTGGGGTGACACTTTACGCACAGGCATTTAATCCCCTTTTCACAGAGCGCGGTTCAATTATATGTAACCGTGAGTTGTACAACATTTATTAATCTTATAAATCCTGCTGACTAAGCGGTATGCCTCCACATTTCATGTTCTCTGCATCATGCGGGGGGGGCGGGGTCGTATACAGAGACTGACTGTGTTTAAGTGAGGCAATGAAAGAGGTACGCATTTAGAAACCTTCATGGCAATCGTGAGTTTAATCAAGATTTTCATATCGTGTAAAGCCATTTTACACAGGTATGACATGCGTTAGTCATTTGAAAGTCAGGTCTAATAATGGTGCTTTAAAGTCATGTAATAAAAAGGGGGATTATACCAACGTGTTTCGGGAGTATATTAATTATTATAGATAAACCCGACTTAGGAAAATAAGGTATCGTGAGCGTTGTCATACTTTACTGCACACATGCACAAATAATCTGTATTATGCCTGAAAATGATATGTGAACATCAAATTTCTGGAATGCCACGTAAGTGAATAACAGTTTTTATAATATTTTTTTTTGTTCCGACGTCTTCAATCTCTAAATAAAAAACGTGAGGAAGTAGGAACTTCAATATCATAGAGCCGAATGTGCGTATTCATTAAAAAGATTCGTCCTCTTCTTACAAAAGATCAACGAAAAGGGCGTTATTTTGTCAGTTACAAATAACCATACTTTAATGCAGCCGACCTTTGTATATGCATGCCCTCTGCGTATGTAAAGTAACACAATATGGTGTTTGTGAAATTGTATTACCGTCCAATTGTTGTACATTTTCATTAGGAACCATGACTTTGTGTCAGTGTAACTTTCCGTGTTATCCGTACCTAAACGGGGTAGTCTTATTTATAAGACGTTGCCAAGAATTTAGAGATACTTTTTATACGGGCTAAATTCTTTGGAATATTACCCTTATAAAAAGTAGCTTAATATTTGAGAGCGCCAACAAGTTGGACTACTAAACGGGGGCGAAAGTTTTGAAACGCAAGTTCATTTAAAACATCTTCGCGAAAATTTAAAGAAAATGGTGGAACATAACATATGGGAGAACACTCTTGTAACTACTCGAATAAGCTTACCGCTTATATTATCAGAGCGCTAATTAAAACGACAACGCGTCTGTGCGCTTATTAATGCCTTAAATTAAAAGTGTGAAAATTAATGATAATCAGGATTGTCGCTAAGAAGCAACTTCCTTTAACAATTTAAAATACAAGCGGAAAGTGTCGTCCCTGGTTAGCCTGTGCGGACTGCACAGGCTAACCTGGGACGACACTTTACGCACATGCATTAGGAATATATATTAGCCATTAAATTACTTACAGCAGTCGAGCTCATCAGATCCATCGGAGCAATCCATGAAGCCGTCACATTTGGCTAAGATGGGGTTGCAGGTCAAATCGTTGCAACGGAACGTTTCGGGTATTTTCAGGCATTCGTCTGCGAATGATATCATGGCAATATTAAGCTTAATTAGCAGCATGCGAGGTTAAAGATACAGTCGAAACCCGACGGCTCGAACTTGCTTGGCTCGAATTTCCGGTTGGCTCGAACTCTCCTCGAAGCACCGATGTTTTAGTGCTATAAATTCATATGTAATTCTAAAACTTCTTTACACAACGTCGGTCATTTTGTAACATTTGCTGCGTTTGAAGTGTTGTTGCTGCTGTGGTTGTTATTGCTATTGTTGCAGATGTAATTGTTGTGTTTTACGTCGAAACCCGATGGCTCGAACTCGTTTGGCTCGAATTTTCGGTTGGCTCGAACTCTCCTCGAAGTACCGATTTTTTAGTGCTTTATATTCATTTGTAATTTAAAACTTGACATTAAGTCTATTTTTATTAACATTTGGTGCGTTTGAAGTGTTGTTGCTGATGTGGTTGTTATAGCTGTTGTTGCGGATATTATTGTTGTGATTTTGTATGTAGTGAGGGGTGGAATATTATCATTTTCCCAAAATGAAGACTTGCAGTTACAAAACCATTGTTCTTTTACCGAATAGCAATAATATCGTTTATCAAAAGTAACGGTCATATGTGTAAGAATTACTTGACGAAAAAAAAAGGTTGCTATATAGATAGAGACTTTACATTTAGACCTAAGTCAACTTTTCATGGTTATTTAGGTCATCATAATAAAAATAACAGAAGAAAAAAAAATCAAAAAATATTCCTTTCTTTTACTTGCATATACGTAAACTTTTATCACGGGCATGATTATAAAAATGCATGAGTCTTAATGAACAAAAAGTGTGTGTATGGCATCAAGAAACAAAATTATGAGCCGGTCTCTGGGAAAATCGGGCTTTATGCATGTGCGTCAAGTATCGTCACAGATTAGCATTGTGCACATGTTAATCTGGGACTATACGCATGTACACGTGAATTAATCTGGGACTATACGCATGAACACGTGAATTAATCTGGGACTATACGCATGTACACGTGAATTAATCCCGTTTTTTTTTCCAGAGCTAGGCTCATATTTGTTATCTCATGCTATACAAATTTCCACGTTTGAAACATTTCTGAAATGAAAACAAAGTGTTTGAGTGCGAATTAACTTAATTTTTTCGAAAGACCAATTGCTTTATGTTATTTTGGTTATAGTACTTCGCAAACATAAAATGACGTAACGCCAGTATAACTTTTGGGAACAATAAATTGGTTTCAATATGTTATAAGTGTTGTTTAAAACCACGTGAAACAAATTATTTCATGAGAAATTTAAACAATGAACAAAATGGCGATGAATCAAAAAAAAAAAGCCAGCAGTCATACTTACTCGGGCAATCTTCGTTGAGCTCGTCAGAGCCATTGAGACAGTCCTTGTGCCCGTCACACTTCCAGTCGTCCGGGATACACAGACCGTTCAGCTCGCACCGGTACTGATCCTCAGAGCATTCGGGACGCACGAAGGACTCTGCAAAAAGATGTGAACATGGGTGTGCCAAATATCACCAAACAGCAACAAGGCAGCGTTTAACCCATTTATGCCTAGTGGACTCTCCCATCCTTCTTAATCGGATCAATTTATCTAGTATATTGATTTCTATATTTAGAATATTTGTGACAGAAAAAAATCCTTAAGCAAACAGCGCAGACCCTGATGAGACGCAGCATCATGCGGCGTCTCATCTGGGTCTACGCTGTTTGCCAAGGCCGTTTTTCTAGACGCTAGGCATAAATGGGTTAATTGCCTAGTATCACGAACGTACGTGAGTCAATATTTCGCCCCATTGGTGTAGAAAGGTACCACGTGACATTTAATTTCAATGTCATATGGTACCTTTTTGCACCAAGGGGGCGATTTCGACTTAACTTAGATTTGTGTCTCAGTTGATTACATGAGTTTTAACACCATGCTCTCCACCGTGTTAAAAAATTATGTATTATTTTTTTTTAGATTTAAGGTTGACTCAATCCGAAGTTTGAACACAAATATGAGTCGCGTTCTGAGAAAACTGGGCATAATGCTTGTGCGTAAAGTGTCATCCCAGATTAGCCTGTGAAGTCCGCACAGGCTTATCCGGGACGACACTTTCCGCCTAAACTGGATTTTCGCTAAGAAGAGACATCATTTAAACGAAAATTCCATAAAAGCGGAAATTGTCGTCCCTGATAAGCCTGTGCGGACTGCACAGGCAAATCTGGGATGACAATTTACGCACAAGCATTTTGTCCAGTTTACTCAGAACACGACACAAATATGTGAGCCTGTCTATAGGTGAGATTTGAGATTGGTAGGCTCACTAACATTCTCCGTGCTCAGCTGAGTAGAAACTCAAAATTCGTTATCTAATTTGAGCTAAAAAAAATGAGAATGTACATGATACTGGGGCCACGACTCGTATTCACACAGAAGGGACTGAGAATCATAGAAATAACCGTTTGTTTGAAAACAGGATTGTATCTATTTTTTTAATGCGATAAACATGTTATAATAATAGTTCGTTCTTAATAAAAATATGAGAATGTTGGTGTGTTAATTATGATGTACAACTTATAACACGCATTACACATGTATGGTATTTTTGTTTCAATCAAGTCTCTTTGGTGTGCATAAGCCAGCACGCGCTGAGTAGGCTAATATGTGGCGACACCTACAATTTAAATTGGAGTACAGAGACTCCAAAACCATCACCAGGAGACCAATTGAGCCGTGTTCAGTGAAAACTAGGCTTAATGCATGTGCATTTAGTATCATCCCAGATAAGCCTGTGCAATCAGCAAAGCCTAATCGGGACGACACTTTCCGCCTATACTGGATTTTCGTTCATTAAAGACCTACTTTATACTAAAATTCCATAAAAGCATAAAGTGTCGTCCCTGATTAGTCTGTGCGGCCTGCACAGGCTAATCTGGGATGACACTTAACGCACATGCATAAACCCCAGTTTTCTGAGAACGCGGCGGACTATTTATTGTTGTCCATACCGCAGTCTATGTGCGGCTCTTCGTCCGCGCCGTTCTCGCAGTTCGTCATGTTGTTGCACACGAGTTCGATGCGGATACACGTGTGACCGCGGTGACTGCGACCGCATGCAAACTCGTTCTCGTGACATGGCACGGGCATCGGTGTGGTGGCTGCAAGGTTCAAGGACGGTTATTCTGGTACAAGCAAAATGAGCTTGACAATTGTATTTACACCAAACGTGTAGAAATATAATTATGTTAACTCGAAATCGTACACTTTGCGCTTTGGTGGGATTAGGTAAGATGTTATCATAAATGTTTAGCGTGCATTGGTTAGCGGCAGATTGTACAAAGATTGTGTTGATGTTAATAAAGACATATTTAAGAAGTGTAATTCAAATTTTATTGTGAACTTTTATGAAAGCTCTCCCGCAACCCCAGACAACTCTTATTAAAACCCAAACGACACTTATTCAACCCCAGACGACACTAATTTACCCCCAGACGACACTTATTCAACACCATACGACACTAATTAACCCCAGACGACACCTATTCAACCCCATACGACACTTCTACAACCCCAGACGAAACTTACGACAGTTGCGTTCGTCGGAGCCGTCAACGCAGTCGTGGTATCCATCACACTGGTGGTCAACCGGGATGCAGCCACTTCTGGCCCCGCACGAGAACTCCGTCTCCGTGCATGTCTGACACGTGTCACAGTCCTTGAACTCGCCATTGATGCACGTGCTGGATGGCATGCATCAGAGGTAAAATTTTGTAAACTGTTTATTGTAGTAACATTCGTTTGTGAATTATATTACAGGTATGTTTGCAATATTTGCTATACAATGAATGAACAAAAGTGTTTATGTGTTTTCGTAGGATGCTTTTCCCCAGTTGACGAAACAGTTTTCAGTATTCGTGAGTTTAAGCGTATACCTCGAGGCATTGTTTACATGTGTCAGTGAGTGTAACAAATAATTATTGACCTTGTTTTATTATACTGCTTACACATGAATCTCTCTAGCTAGCACAATTAAAATAACAACAACATGCATGGGAGGTACAGCGTTGAAAAGCACACTTATGCGGCCAACGTAGCTCCATACCAGCCTGCGCACATATGTGTCGTGTTCTGAGAAACCTGGGAAAAATACTTGTGCGTAAATTGTCATCCCAGATTAGCCTGTGCAGTCCGCACAGGCTTATCAGGGACAACAATTTTCGCTTTTATGGAATTTTTCGTTTAAATGATGTCTCTTCTCAGCGAAAATCCAGTTTAGGCGGAAAGAGTCGTCCCGGATTAGCCTGTGCGGACTGCACAGGCTAATCTGGGTCGACACTTTACGCACATGCATTTTGCCCAGTTTTCTCAGAACACGACACAAATGTGCATTTGCACTGTCTGGTCAGGAGCTACCCTGTCCGCTATAAGCCACGAAAGGTTTCGTGATCTCAATAACGGACAGGGTAGATAATGACCAGACTGCGCAATCGCGTAGGCTGGTGGGAAGCTACGCTGGCCGCATATGGTATTAGACCCATTTTCGCATGACGCGTCTCAATTATAACGTTTGATTACCATTCCCCGCACTCTGTCCGGTGTTTTGTTCCGGGTAACATGGCTTTACCATCCTTGTAGCACGGACAATCGCCGAGGGTCACGCATTCACCATCTTCATGAAAAACAAGTATAGCAGTGGATATAAAAATATTTACCGTACATCATCAATACTAAATTTCATCGAGGCGATATGAACAGCCTTAAATCAGTTTGTGCACGCGTATTTACAATTTTTGATATGTTTATTTATTAATAAAATGCACTCATTTTAAAACACCTCGTGTTTTTTTTTGTTTAAAAAACTTCGTTTCAAGTACATGTACATTCCGTTTTGTCAAATCAAGCCATGATAACAGTAAGACAATATTATATATAATTATTTATCGGTAGCAAAACTGCAAAAAAAACACTATAGATTCGAAATGCATTCAGATGGCCTTTTAAGTGTATAAACGAGGCGTTCCGTCAACCGCGAAAAAGAAAATTAGCCAAACGCTGTGAAAGCGCGTGAAAATGACACACGGCGCATTCCGTGGGCCTAAAGGGGTGTGTTACCTAAATTGTAAGTTCCCGGGGGACAGTAGCATCCCTCCACACAATCCTCGAGCGCCTCCTCCGCGGCGGCCTCCTTGTTTATGCACGTGTTCTCCTCTCCGCACGGGCTGTACTCGCTACCGCCATCACACTGGATAGCTGCAATAGGGACATGCATATGTGACTTGTTCTGGCTAAACTGAGCTAACTGCATGTGCGTAAAGTGTCGTCCCCGATTAGCCTATGCAGTCCGGACAGGCTAATCAGGGACGAAACTCTCCGCCTTTTCTAGATTTTCGAAAATTAGAAACTTGCTTTAACGAATATAATCTGGGACGACAATTGCCGCACACACATTAAGTCTAGTTTTCCAAGAAAGAGGCTCATATAATTATAGAACGTCATTGGTTTCAGGGGGTGTCATCAAATTTAAATTATATACAAACGAATCTACACATTTTAATTAACCCATGTATGCCTAGCATGATGCGGCGTCTCATCAGGGTCTGCGCTGTTTACTTTAAGGAATTTCTGTAAGAACTATTCTAAATATAGAAATAAATATACTAGACATCCCTAATTTAGGAAATAAATTGATCCAATTTAGAAAGATGGGAGAGTCCACTAGGCATAAATGGGTAAAGTAAGATGGACTTGCCGTTACCCTAATTAAAAAAATATATCACTACAACAGTGTGTACACATTACTTAAATTACAGATACTGACTGACACACGTAAAATTGTGATCTCAAATATCACGTGTTTAGGTTCAAATAAAAACGATCATTTCTTTCCCCATCAATAAAATACAATATGTGTCGTGTTCTGAGAAAACTGGGCAAAATGCTTGTGGGTAAATTGCCATTCCAGATTAGCCTGTGCAATTCGCACAGGCTAATCAGGAACGACAATTTCCGCTATATGAAATTTTTCGTTTAAATGATGTCTCTTCTTAGCGAAAATCCAGTTTAGGCGGAAAGTGTCGTCCCTGATTAGCCTGTGCGGACTGCACAGGCTTATCTGGGACGACACTTTACGCACATGCGTTTTCCCAGTTTTCTCAGAACGCGACACAAATGCCAAACGTAAAATTATGATCTCAAATATCACGTGTTTAGGTTCAAATAAAAACGATCATTTAAATCCCCATCAGTATGATACAATATGAGTCGCGTTCTGAGAAAACTATAAATAATGCTTGTGCGTAAATTGTCATCCCAGATTAGCCTGTGCAGTCCGCACAGGCTTATCAGGGACGACAATTTCCGCGCTTATGGAATTTTGCGTTTAAATGATGTCTCTTCTTAGCGAAAATCCAGTTTAGGCAGAAAGTGTCGTCCCGGATAAGCCTGTGCGGACTGCACAGGCTAATCTGGGATGACACTTAACGCACAAGCATTTTGTCCAGTTTTCTCAGAATACGACACATATTGCCCTCTTTATACAGTCTTTCCATCAAAAACATAAAACGACCATGGTCATTTTAGGCAGAGTGTCTATTTTATTGACACGGGAAAATGTTGAGTTCTTACGGCATAGTTCCTGGGATCTCCATCGGACTGGGTACGAGTTCGAGCCACATTTAGCGGCGAATCCGGCAATGATGCTGCACAGACAGTCGCAGCCGCCAGCGCTTGCACAGCTGTTGACACATACGAGAAACGTATTTCATATAATGAAGATATCAAATTAATGTGTTTACATAAATGTATGTATAACAATCAAACTTCAAATGAACATACAAATAAATTTTGATTTTGTGAATGTGCGAGCACTGTAAGAAAGGTATTTAACAACATTGCGTGAAGGGATTATGTGTTATATACGATAAAGGGCCACACATTCTGACACTGAGGCGCTTAAGGATAAGCCTTCGTATTTGTATTGCATTTTAACCATTTATGTGTTTGACTATTGAACAAAGCTTTCATGACCGGGCCTTCAACGCATACCAGAAGCTGCGCAACTTCATTTCGGAAGTATTTTAACGTATAATAACGTTTATCACAGTATGCTTCTTTTTAAAAATAACTTGTCCGAAACGATTCACTTAATTGTAATAGATTGACCATATACACAATGCAGGTTTATTTTTATAAGACTCGTAAGTAACGTAATTGCGATCTTACCCGCAGGCGCTCGCAATGCATTGTTTGTAGAAATCGTTCACTTCCTGCGGTGTGATGATATTAAGACACTCTTTAAAAATGCCCGTCTTGTCCTTCAGAAGGCTACACTTGTCCTCGGCCCAACTCAGCTTTTCCTGAAAATCACAGATAAAACTCAAACGATATACAGAACATGATGTGTTGCCGCTGTTCATTCTACTTGATCAAGTGTGTCGTGTTCTGAGAAAACTGGGCATAATGCATGTGCGTAGAGTGTCGTTCCAGATTAGCCTGTGCAGTCCGCACAGGCTAATCAGGGACAATAATTTCCGCTTTTATGGAATTTTTCGTTTAAATGATGTCTCTTCTTAGCGAAAATCCAGTTTTGGCGGAAAGTGTCGTCCCTGATTTGCCTGTGCGGACTGCACAGGCTAATCTTGGACGACACTTTACGCACATGCATTATGTCCAGTTTTCTCAGAACGCGACACAAGTCTGAGGGAAAAGTCACTGTATTTAATAAAATACTTTTGAAACTCACAGGACCTATCATTGTGTGATATCATACATGAATACAATATATATATATATACATTTAAATCCGAAACATTAATCGTTAACTGACAGTGAAATTGGCTCTCTAATGTAAATCTTTCCATTCCGTTTTAAAAACATTTATATCTGGGAACCGTTTTGTTTTGTTGTTGTTTTGCATTTTGATGAGTTTTTTTTTTCATGAAAACATATTATTGTAAGTGATGCAAGAGGTTTACCGGTTAACCGGTTTACCTACCGAAACGACCAGGTAACCTGTTACATTTTGGGAAAAAGGTTAACCTGATAAAAAAATATATTATGCTTTGTTCATGCAATAATTCGTACGATTTTACGTTTTGCTCGCGACATACTGCCAACTTACGCTGGCGACTAGTAAGAACAACATGCCGCACCAACGACGGTAATAAATAATTTATTGTATGTGCAGGGCTTTTAAGTGCTGACTTATCTTAAGAAAATTGTACGAGCCTCGATCTGGAAAAACCGGACTTGATGCATTTGTGTCCGCACAAGCTAATCAGGGACGACATTTTCCGCTTTGTATGCATTTTCCGTTTTAAAAAATATTTTTCCAAAAGAAAATCCAATCTAGGCGGAAATTGTCGTCCCTACTTAGCCTGTGTCGACTGCACAAGTTAATCTGGGACGACAAATAACGCACAAACTGTAAGCTCAGTTTTCCAAGAACGCAGCTTATGCGTGTAAGTGTACTTACGCCGCACTCAGGTGCCATAACTGGCGGGGTGGGGCAGGATGGTGACGTCACCCACGAGGCGGCGAACGCTATTGAATACATAAAGATGTAATGTTAGGCAACAGTCTTCACCGTCCACATTATGAATGCAATTGAACATGTAAACAATACATTGGTGTATGACTTTTTACAATTTTCAACATTGAAACTATATTGATAGTTATAAATGTTCAAATTTAAATCAAAGTTTAAATCTTTCTGGAACAGTATAATGGAACTAAAAACAAGCGAATAAAATTCTTTTTGTCCTATTACATTGCGGGTTTCCGGTGATGCTTCCGTCCCGCATCTTCATGTCGTTTAAAATTTCGTCGTCGTAGTTACCGCACAGGCCGGAAGTCTCTTCTTTGTTCTTCTCGTCCAGATAGATGTGTAGCGCGTTGCCTAGAAACAACATCAGTGACTGGATTAATGTGTATGTTGTATTGTTTTCATTCATTTATTAATTTTTATATTGAACATTTCATGTTTTTCTATCATCTTTAAACAAATAAATATTCTATTAACAATAAAGATGCACTTAATTAATTACATAAATTTATGTGTGAATACTTGACAATACGGGTATGAATGTATTCATGTACATAAATTAACACTTTTTATAATAAAAATGAGCCACGCTCACGGGGGTTAATCCATATGCGTAAAGTGTCGCCCCACATTAGCCTGTGCAGTCCGCACATGCTAATCAGGTGCGACACTTTCCCCCTAAACTGGATTTTTGCTAAGAAGATACTTCCTTTAAACAAAAAAAAAATGAAAGCGGAAAGTACCGCCCCGGATTAGCTTCGTTTTTCCCAGTGCGCGGCTAAAATGTAAAAACTAAAGGGTTATTAAACGCTCTAATGCATTGCGATATACAAAATATGTATACGTACTCATGTCGAACACAACTCTGAGTCCAACGTCCTTCAGGTCTATCTCGGTATTGTAGTTACCCACAATTCTCACCACCACCTTGTTGTCCGCAGATCTGCAAATACAATGCTGCTTGTTCTAGCGTTGTCTGTATAAAATATATGAGACGCGCTCTATGAAAAAGGCGTTTAATGCATTTGCGTAAAATGTCGTCCTGGTTTAGCCTGTACAGTCCGCACAGGCTAATCAGGGACGACACTTATCGCTTTTATAGTATTGTTAGTTAAAAGATAGACTCTTCTTGACGAACATCCACTTAACGCACATGCATTTAACCCCTTTTTAAAAGAGCGTGGTTCATTTATGTTTTGCCACTTGAATTGGCGATAACATAATTATTGCTTATTGTATACTTTATATACAAGTTTGTCAGAAAATCCTGTATCGTTATTTATAAATAAACATCGTTTTGGGGCCATGATGCGTTACTTGGTTAAGACCATATGAGTCTCGTTCAAAGGAAACTGGGTTTCACGCATGTGCGTTAGGTGTCGTCCCAGATTTGCCTGCAAAGTACGAACAAGCTTATTAGGGATGACACTTTTCGCCTGAACAGGATTTTCATTTAGAAGAGACTTCCTGTAAACGAAACATTCCATAAAAGTGGAAAGTGCCGACCCTTGTAAGACTGTGCGAAATGCACGGACTTATCCAGGGCGACACTTAACGCACATGCATTAATCCCAGTTTTCAAAGAAGGGGCTCAATTATGATCAACGTCAAATAATGCAGAAATACTTTCTAGGGGTAGTTTACCTGTTAATAAACATTGGCTCTTACTCCTGAGCCCTATTCACCAAGCGGTTGTTACACGTGTGCATTAAGAATATACATGTACTTTGAAACCTAAGTTTTAAACCACGAGGAAACATTGACCGATGCATCGATATCACAAAAGTTGTTTCGATCCATGCATGACCTTTTTTGCAAGTATATAACGAACTAGTCTTCCACATGATAATTTGTTCCCGCACGAAATCTTGATAACATAATGAACAACGTAAACATAAATTCCGGTGTTTACATATGTGGCGTGTTCTGAGAAAACTGGGCATAATACATGTGCGTACAGTGTCATCCCAGATTAGCCTGTGCAGTCCGCACAGGCTCATCCGGGACGAAACTTTCCGCCTAAACTGGATTTTTGCTAAGAAGAGACATCATTTATACGAAAAATTCCATAAAAGCGTAAATTGTCGTCCCTGATTGGCCTGTGCGGACTGCACAGGCTAATCTGGGATGACAATTTACGCACAAGCATTTTGCCTAGTTTTCTCAGAACACGACACATATCTTAACCTGGCACTGTTCAGAGTGTCATTTTGTTTGAGTTAAATTCATATTAACTATATTTTTTTCTAAATTTTCGCCGTGTCAAACAGTCAAACACGGCCACAACTCAAAACAAATAAACTCAACTACGTTTGTTAAGGAAGAAAAACTGGGCTTGTCCCAATCACCGACCTGTAGTTTCCATCCGGGAACACGACCCCGCCGACCTTGAGATCGATGCCCTTGGCGAGCTCGATCTTCATCGCGCCCACGCTGACGACCACCTTCTTGCCGCAAGAACCGGAAGTGCCACAGTGTAGGTTCTGCTGCGTGACGAGCACGGAACCCATCGCCAGCAGCGTCTGTTCGCACGAAGTCGTGAAGCTGTACATCTGACCGTCGAAGGTCGTGTAGCTGGAGTCGCCGATGGCGGAACAAATACCTGAAGAAATAGGTGTTCACCATATAGAAAACAGTCTTTAATTCTCCAGAGTTTATGCCCTTAAATCGGTAATGTCATTAAACATGTGTTATGTCCCGTAATGAGTAATGCCACTTAAAATATGTGATGCCTCTTTTAATGTGTAATGCCTTCTTAAATAGGTATTGTCCATAATGCCTTTTAACATATGAAAGGCCACATAACAGGTTATCCCTCTTAAAATGTTTAATGAATAAACTTAAATGTATCATTCCCCTTAAAATAAGTAATGCTACTTTCATTTGCAATGCCTATTTGCAATCTGTGATGTCTCTTAAAATGGTTTATGCAACCAAAAATTGGTCAATCTAAGCACCCTTCTAAAATAAGTTGAGCAATAACCGGTGTATTGTTTGTCAAAACATCTTCTGTACTCAAAGGTAGGNGCGGACTGCACAGGCTTATCTGGGACGACACTTTACGCACATGCATGTAACCCAATTTTCACCGAGCGGGGTTCACTTACAGTATCTTGCAGCGCGTGTTGACGCTTTCTCCGTCCTTGTACCGGTTGCCGTTATATGTGCACGGACACTGCTCTTGTTTCACGCATGACATTGACTGAAAAAAAAAACATGGCGATAGGGACTCAACACTTTTCAGGATTTTCAATGAAATATACGTCATTTTCTTGCATAACAACTGATGGGATAAAAACATGCATTTAAAATATTGAGTCTCGCTTTTAAAAGACGGGGTTAAATGCGTGTTCGTAAACTGTTTCCCAGATTAGCCTGTGCGGTCCGCTTATAAGGGCAGACACCTTCCGCTTGATTGGAATTTTTCGTTTAATGGCAAATTCTTCTAAACAAAAATCAAGTCTAGGCGGAAAGTGTCGCCCTTGATTACCGGTAGCCGTTGCGGACTGCAGAGGCTAATATAGGACATTTTCGGCACATGCATTAAGCCTAGTTTTAACAGAGAGCGTTTCAAATATTTTCGGTTAACGGGGGATTAAAACCCTACACATTCACTCATGACATCTGAGCTGTATTACAATCGAGCGAAAATATGTGGCGTGTTCTGAGAAAACTAGGCAAAATGCTTGTGCGTAAAGTGTCATCCCAGATTAGCCTGTGCAGTCCGCACAGGCTAATCCGGGACGACACTTTCCGCCTTAACTTGATTTTCGCTAAGAAGAAACATCATTGAAACGAAAAATTTCATAAAAGCGGAAATTGTCCTCCCTGATTAGCCTGTGCGGACTGCACAGGCTAATCTGAGATGACAATTTACGCACAAGCATTTTGCCCAGTTTTCTCAGAACACGACACATATAGCTTTAAAAATTGTTATCTTATAGTTGTGTTATGCGACATTAGTTCTTTTAATACCCTTTTTAACTAAAGACATAGAGCAAAACTACTTATTAATCACTAAACTGCATTAAAAGAAGAGAGGAACGTCTTTAAAAAAAATCTATTGTATATACATTCTGTTATATTACGCAGGTTTAATATTATAGTATAATTATCTAAAATTGTGTAAATCAAAATCATTTGAGTCACTGTTGATTTGCCATGAATCAGTAAATCAACGAGAAACATTTTTGTGTAATCACAATTTAATTTCAATCATTGTTAGCATCCAACCGAAGAACAGCCCTCAATTTAATTTTGCATTTTATATGAGCCTCGCTCTTGGAATTACGGGCTAAATGCATGTGCTTTAACCCTTTGCATGCTGGGAAATTTGTCGTCTGCTAAAATGTTGCCTGCTGAATGTCTAAAACCATCATGTTCTTCACTTTTTTTCAAAGACCACTATCAGAATAGCAAACAGTTTGGATCTGTGGCGTCTCATCTGGATCCAAACTGTTTGCAAAGGCCTTTAAAATTCGGTTCCAGCGCTAAAAGGGTTAAGATTATGCTGTGCAGTCCGCATAAGCTAATCAGGGACGACACTTTCCGATTCTATGATTTTTTTTTTAAATCTAGTCTAAGCGGAAAGCGTTGTCACTGATTAGCTCTGCGGAGGCTTATTTGGGACCATCATTTTCGCACATGCATGAGGCCCCGTTTTAACCCATTTATGCCTAGTGGACTTTCCCTTCAGTCTAAATTGGATCAATTTATTTCCAAAATTAGGGATGTGTAGTATATTTATTTCTATATTAAGAATATTTCTTACAGAAATTCCTTTAAGCAAACAGCGCAGACCCTGATGAGACGCCGCATCAGGCGGCGTCTCATCTGGGTCTTCGCTGTTTGCAAAGGCCTTTTTTCTAGACGCTAGGCATAAATGGGTTAACAGAGCGCGGCTCATATCATGGTGTAAAACGCCTCCTTACGTCTTCGTCAAACAGGAGTCCCTGTGGACATGTACATCCGGTGTCAGGGGTGGGATTGAGATGGTCGCAGCGCTGCAGAATGTTGTCAAGGTCGTACACCATGTTGCCCGGGCACTGGATCTCGTCAAGGCAGTCGGCCAGCGGCTGACTGCACTCGAACTTGCCATTCTTGCACGTGCTGAAATGCGCGTGCAAGCGTAAGTTGTATATTTGTTTTAGATACAACGGCGGCAAGCGCATATACTGCTCTACTTGAGGTAGAGGTGGAGTGGATAATGGCAATAACACATAAATTTATGTCGCAAGCTTTATGGTCGGGCTGTGGTTCGAACGCTCGAAACTCAGATTAATTGACCAGTGTACTACCGAGTGATCCTGTGATGTGTTCATGTTAAAGTAGATGACTTTAAATGACTTTATCTCTTAAATAACCAAAATAAAACGAAACGCAATATGTGCATACTAACTTGTTTAGATTTAGGTAACCGCAGATACACTCATAAGCATAAATAAAACATACTTAATATAACTCCAACATCAAGCGCTTGTGGATCAACACCATTTATTTAAAGGGTAATCCCGACCAATCACTGGCTAGCGAAAATCAAACCGAAAAAAGCAAACACACGTGCTTACCATTCTGAACATTCCCTGGACAGCTTTTCCCCGGGTTCGTACGCGCGCTTATCCGCGGGATGAAACTGGTCGAAGCACGGACAGACCTCAATGTTCACACAGACGTCATCGTTATCGTCGAAGTACTGGCCCTCGGGGCACGTGCAGCCGCTGACAACGTTGGACTCCGAACAGTAATCGGAAAAGGAGAGGTCGCGGCAGTGGGTGCCGCACAGCTTCGCGTCGTCGCGGAAACTTTGACCCGGCTTTGAACACGATCTTGTTTCCTCTGGAAAGTGCGAGAATAACTTCATCACTTCTAATTCTTCTAGTAGAATTATAATTTGCACTCGGTATTTTTTAAAGACGGCCGCACAACCAAATGGAGTGTTATAAACATTTCCTGAAACACACCGTATTTGGGTCTGAAACCATATACATGTGTCCGAAGAAGCGCTATAAATGTTCTACAATGAAACAGCGCTTAAGGTGTCTTCAAATAACAAAGTCTATGTGTCGAAAATATGTGAGCTCAAATTTTGTTTTGCCGATTATTTTCTCATAAGGACAGAATAAAATAAAGGGGAACGTGTATTAGATTATATTAGGTTGGTTTAATACGCCTTAACGTTAACGCGTTTAAAAGGAAAACGCTTTGATTTATCGTTGTTAATCGTCCAATAACATACCGGCAGATCGATAAACATAAAGCTAATTAAAAAAAAAGTAAAAGTAAAAGTAAAGTAACTAAATGAACTCCGCATTCAGAATAGTGACTTCTTTTTGCGTTCAGTCTAGCGAAGATAATTTTGTTACAATGTCCATGTTATCATTGGAGATCAAAAATCATGTGAATTTTTAATCCATCTTCACGTCGTGTGAAAATGTTCGTCCATTCGTGTACGCACTTTCAGTTACTAACATCAGCCGCGTTCTGGAAAAACTGGGCTTTATGCATGTTTGTAACGTGTCGTCCCAGAATAGCCGGTGTAGGCCGCACAGGCTAATCAGGGACGACACTTTAGAACGCGGCTGATGTTATTTAGTGTAATCACCCTCATAAGTAGAGTTGTGGAGTCTTTGCAAAAAACAGCATCAGGCGCGTAAGAACTTATTTGAAACCACGATTAAGTAAAACAACAACAAACCACGTACCACAGAGGTACATAAATATAAAGATTGTTTTTAATAAAATATGTTCCGACATGTTTGCGATGGAAAAATAACCCTATTTACTACCCTGCATTCAGAATACTGTTTTCTTTGTGGCGCTGTTGTAGTCAAGCAACGATAATTTTGTTAGAATGTCCATGATTAAGTAAAACAACAACAAACCACGTACCGCAGATGAACATGAACTCTCTGTCCTCGGACCAGTCCACCACGATGTCCGATAGGTAGCTGCGGGAGGCTAGGGCGGAGGCAATGTCGCAGACGACACTGGAGGGTGTCCGGTCAAGGGAGCCCAGGGTCATGCAGTAAGCCTTCATGCACTCGTCGTAGTAGCTCTGGAGGTCTAGCGCCACGGCACTTCGGGCGACCACGGTGGAGAATCGGAGAATGCCGCACACCTCATTTGCCTGCATTTTCTGTAAAGATTGGGGATATTTGTGGCGTGTTCTGAGAAAACTGGGCAAAATGCTTGTGCGTAAAGTGTCATCCCAGATTAGCCTGTGCAGTCCGCACAGGCTAATCCGGGACGACACTTTCCGCCTAAACTAGATTTTCGCTAAGAAGAGACATCATTTAAACAAAAAATTCCATTAAAGCGGAAATTGTCGTCCCTGATTAGCCTGTGCGGACTGCACAGGCTTATCTGGGATGACAATTTACGCACAAGCATTATGCCCAGTTTTCTCAGAACACGCCACATTTTTGTGAACTAAATTATTGGGCGCCGCACTGAAGTGAGTTGGTTTTTATGAGATGGGATGTGTATTTGATCACTGGAGGGTGCATTATTGTTTAAATTATGTACTTTTGCAACTCTGGTAAAAAATACAATTTTCGTTTAGCTACATAACAAAAAATGTGATCAACTTGCCGAGGTTTATTTTCTTTTTATGATTTCGTCTGCTTCACCTATTCAAATTGTTTCTTCCGATTTGGATCAAAGGATCGCGCCTTACTTGTTTTTACTTGTGTCGAAATATATATTGTTAAAAAGCGCCATTTTGCTGCTTCGCGCCAATAACTTTCTTCTGTACTTTCTGAAATGTCTCTGTGTGAGTTGCTGCAGGATTTTGAGTTTAGTGACGCAGCTTATAAGGCATCTACTTGTCACCGTAGTCGAAACATCACAAGCCTCGTTCTCGATTCGCTTTCTTAAGGGAAACAGCTTATACAGTATTTTATATCTGAATTGTGAATTGGAATTGTCAAGAAAATATTGAGTGCCGGAAGTTCGATTTAAAAAGCTGTACAGTACCATTGGCCCAAATGTTGTAGCTAAGTCACATGAAGCAAAATGTTCGAGTTGTTCGATTTAAAATTATGAAGGTTTGATTGTCTTCAATTGAGTAAATATCACGTAAAAGCTTTTTATACTTACGGTAAGTTTAGCGATTACCGTTATTTTATATGAATCTGCTTATTGTATCGTCAATAAACTGAAAATATGAATGTGACGCATGTAATTTTGCATTTCTAACTATTTCTAGTTAGATGCTAGTGAACTCACATCGTCTGGAAGTGGGAATGAGCAAACGGGATCAGTAACCGATTTGCAGTCACTGTTTGTAGCGAAGCTATTCACGAACTCGGTTGTGGATGTCATCAGTATGCCCTCAGCAGACGTGAAGTCGTCACTGGTGATGTAGTTGAACTTGCCGCAAAGACCGTAAAGCTGCACATAACAAACTTATGAAAGTTATTATCGAAGAGAAGAAATCACACGAATTACTAGAGTGGAAACATATTACAATATCTATATATCACTGTCTGTAGTGAAGCTATTTCATAACTCGTTGGAGGATGTCATCATGCTTGAAGTCAGTTCGAACACTATAAGGCTTAAAACTTACACTGTAAAATTACGTTTGTATCGGTTCTTATCACGCGTACTTACCATGTTAGAATAATACTGCCCTACGTTGATCTGAACGAACGAGGTGCTGAAGACGATCGTAAAATCGAAGATCTGAATAAGCAGAACGCGGTCAGTGGCTTTCTTAACGTACAACACAGAATCGACATAAGGAAGGGCCTGTTTCTGGTTGTTCAAATAGGTGCCAGCAGCGTCAACGGACAGTGTTTTCCCGGCAACAGACACGTCGAGACCAGCGATGATGCGGATTTTGGAGTTTCTTGGGTCCTCTTTAAAAGTGATGTCAACTGACAGACCACGTGTGCTTGATTGGAAATCCGACAATGTCTGAAGTAATGAACATAAAATACATGTTTTTCTTACGATGCAGTGCTTTGGCGTCCAAAATCTTTTTAAAAGCGTGAAGGTAAAAACAGAAATGCATCCGTATTGTGTCTACCGTGTTAAAATAGGTCATTGAAACTCGTGTGTATTAATAAAATAGCTTCGTTGACATAATTGTCATTAGTTTATGTCTGTCAGCATCATACTATTTACATACTAACCATAGGGAAAGACCCTCGATAATGTTGTAGAACTTTAGGTCTAACCTTTTTTCCATTATGTATGTATGGGCACAATGTCTATTTGTAACAATGTCATGATTTGCTTTATGAAATAAATTATTTTAAAAGTATTGTGGTTATGTTTTAACAATATAAAGTATGTGTATATCTTTCTGAAAATATTAACTTATATTTGTGCTTCTAACACATAATTTGTGTGTACGGTATGGAGCAGGATGGCCTCGACCTGCACATACCTATGGACGAGGTAAATAAAGTATGTTTTTCTCAACAAAAAAAAACGTATGTTGAAAGTAAAAAAGCTTGTGCGAACCTTGATCAGACTGAAGGAACACTCGTCCGCGGCCGGAAGGAAGTTGAAAGACCGGCCGTCCAGCGTCGTCATGGACTGATATCCGTTGACGGTGCAGACTGCGGGACACTTGTTCTCCGTGCATTTCCAGTAGCCGTAGTCGCAGACGCTGGAACGGAACAACTTGAATTAACCATGGGTACCGAAGAGAAGTTATTCATCACTGTCGTTCATGAATGTTATTATATTCAATACACAACAAATACAATCTAATTTGTAAATACAATATTGTTTGAAACATATAAACAAGTTGTGTTGAATTGTATGTGACATGTGAATGACTTCTTAAGTAATATTATAAACATGCACTGGTATTACATATTACACACATAATCATCTTTTGGTTACATAATGTGATCTCTTAGGCATTTATAATTGGTGTATGAATTGCTTTAAATGTGTTCATACACAAAGATTCACAATCACATGGGTGAAAGTTAAAAATATAACAGACTACGTTTGAACTCCTCTAACTCACCAGTTCACGTTGTAAAATCACAAAGAAATGCATGTAACACACATTTAAACTGCTTAGTATGTTATATAAACAAATTGGTCACAAGGCGAGATTTTATGTATACTACTTGCTGTCATTTACACACCCATAAGTTATCTGACCTTTTGACTATTTGTTATGTGTGATCAACTCAGAAATATGACGAATGATTCAAGTGTTTTTTTCATCCTACAATAGAACGCTCTTCTAAAAAAGTTAAAACATATTTAAAACACACGATTCTATATAAAAAAAAACAATCCAATAGCCAACAAATTAATATATGTTGTGTTTCTGTAGTTTTGTTATTTGTCTTTTAACATTAATTTAATTAAAACAATATACAATAACATTCAAAATAAAAAAACAAACCATTCATTGCAGTTTTCTTTTGCCTTATCGCCATTATTGTACGTTCGTCCGTTCTTGTGACACACGCACTCTGACGCGAACACGCACTGCCCGTCCTGAAGGTACTTCCCCTCTGGGCACGTGCACCAGTTGTCACGCATTGCGTAGCACGACTCGTGCATTTCCACGTGCACGTTGGCGCACGTGCGGTGGCACGAGGGAACGTTCGTGCGGTACACCATGCTCCCGCTGCATACCTTGGCTGTTTGAGTAGTAAATGTATTTTTACAGCGGGGTATATGTGTGAGTCCATGCGACTAATATAACATTTTGGATGATGTTTCCTGTAGGTTCATTAAAAATATGCAAAACATAAAAAAACAACATTAAAATATCAGTTCTGATAGTATGACGCAATTAAATAAGGGTTCATTCGAAATACGAAATTACAACATATAACACGAAAATTAGACTTAATTATAATTATTTCACGATTGTTCAGCGATTGTTTTTAGAAATAAAGCAATTATAACATTCCAGGTGTTCATTTCTTAATAAAACCACCTAACAGGAAGTTAAATGCAGAACACACACACAGTGGAGGGAGGGGGGGCCACTGCGGGAAGTGCAGGCTTTACCATATGAGCCTCGCTCTGTGAAAAGGGTGTTTAATGCAATGTGCAGTCCGCAGAGGCTAATCAAGGACGACAATTTCCGCTTTTATTGTATGTAAAGTTAAAAGGAAGTCTCTTCTTAGAGAAAAACTAGTTAAGGCGAAAGTGTCGTCCCTGATTAGCCTGTGTAGACTGCACAGGCTAATCTGGGACGACACTTTACTCACATGCATTTAGCCCCCTTTTCTTAGAGCGCGACTCACATATATTTTTTTTAACTCATACACGGTTAAAAAAGGACGATAACTTGTATCCTATTCATCACTTACGGCACAAACTCTCCGAGCGCCAAGCTACGTCGACACCGTTGCACGTGCAGCGAGCCCCGAGCGTATCTAGACTGTTGCAGATTATCAGCGCGCGCTCTTCGTCTGTCTTCGCTCCACAAATCTCGTTCACACAGGCCTTGTAGATTAGCGACGTGTCCACCTGTCATGAGAATAAAAGTCACATGTTTGGTTGGGTTTTGTTGTTGTTATTAAAAAAAATATATAAACCGCAGTATTCATCAAAACGAATAATGGATTTTCGGAGACGCTTGTAATATTTCGAACGACACTTCTTACGTAAAAGGTGATGTTAATTGCATGAGCAAAGTAAAATGTGTATATCCATTGTGATCAAGGAAAATATCATTTCTTAAGTGAATTTGTCTCAACTCATCCGAAAACGAACTTTTCCTAACTAATGTAGACTCGTCAACATAAGAGTGAGCTAATTGCTAGTTTACTTACAAACTGGAAACACTCTGCAAACTTGTTTGAGTGCAGAGGAGAGCAGAATGTCTGGGCAGTCTCGTGATCCTGGAGAGTGCGGCAGTAGTTGGGCGCCATTCCCGCTTGTGTGCACTGAAAGTTCGACGAAAAGATTAGCCCTTTGCATGCTGGGAAATTTATCGTCTGCTAAAATGTCGTCTGCTGAATTTCTAAAATTAGCATTTTCTTCAAAAAAAATTCAAAGAATACTATCAGAATAGCAAACAGTTTGGATCCTGATGAGACGCCACGGTCTGTGGCGTCTCATATGGATCCAAATTGTTTGCAAAGGCCTTTAAAATTCGGTTCCAGCGCTAAAAGCGTTAGACATCATTTTCAAACCATCATGCTCACGTTGCTCTTCTAGGTAAATCTGTAAATGCAAAACTGGTGGTTCCGAACCATATATTATATTACGGTCTTATAAAAGGCTGGCGGCTGATATGAAAATTCCTGGACCTTTTTATTACCTATATCCTAACATTATGAGACTTAAGTTGGTTTGACGTTTTACTGATGTTCTTAATACTAATAAAAATAGAATTGTATTTATATAATCACAAAACAATATGTATTGTGGTATGGTTTCAAATTAATATAAAAATTATAAAACAACGTAAACTAGTTTTGAAAAAAAAGCTAGCGCAAGGGTTCGAACCCATGACATTCAGGAGTAAAAGCTGACACTATACCACTGCATAAATAAGCCTTATGAAAGATCACTGTATTTTAAACCATATTTTAGTAATACACGTAGTTACTTCAACAGTACCTTACGAAAACAACGTTTGAATAATAAGGTATCAAGATTTTTTACCGTGGGCTACGCGTGTCAATAAAAGTATGAAGTTCATATGCACTATGTTGTACTATCAATATTTGCGAGTGACACTCCTAATTTATAAACCATGGTTACCAAGGCAACTTACCACTTTGCCGGGTATGTCAACCTTGTAGGAGGTCACAAACTTGATCTCGTGCTGCGTCAGCTCGCCGTCGGGCGTTCTCATGTCGTCTGCAACAAGAAACCGGATGTGAGCATTTAACGTAGGCCTACATGACCACGTGAAGATCGCGTAAGTTCATGTGGTTACTATTTGTTACACTTTTATGTTTTACATTCAAAGTTTCTATACTAAAATAAGATTGCGTCTACAAAAGCTGCATGATCCTACACAATCACACAATTATTATAATTGTAGTAACATCTGGGTAGCGAATCCTCCTATATTTAGCTCCATTTTCATGTCCCCGCTTGGGTAAGACTGCTTTCAAAATGAGCATCTCTCTTTGAAAAGGGGGTTAAATGCATGTGCTTAAAGTGTCGTCGCAGATTAGCTTGTGCACACACGCTCATCAGGGACAAAAATTTCCGCGTTTATTGTATTTTCGTTTAAAGGAAGACTCGTCTGTACGAAAATCCAGTTTAGGCAGAAAGTGTCGTCCTTGCTTGGACTGTGCGGACTGCACAGGCTAATCTGGGACGAAATTTTACACACATGCATTTAACGCCGTTTCCTCAGAGCGCGACTCATTTCTTGCAGTTTACACGACCTGACCTTACTCTTCAACATTATACAGTTGTTTATGGCCTTGTAGTTAATGTTCTTTCTATTGTGTATTACGTTTGTTAAATATGAATAGCGTTTTGATAGTGCATGTGTTTCCAATTCAAACACAACGTTATAGTTTAAAGTATATTAATGCTAAGCTTATAATATTGTTTATTTCTTCGTTTTAGGTTCTTGAATTTACACATTTACTAAACAAACAAGAGACCTAAATCAAAAATGTTTTACGCCAAAACAAACTTTAAGTAGTCATAAAACTAATATATTAGCGTATAACCTTACCAGCGGGGTTGTCATTCTTGTTGCCGCATATTCCCTGCATCTCGTCCGTGACGTCACGTGATACCGAGATCTGAAGGACGGTCTTGAAGTCGAACTTGATTTTGATGTTTTGGCTCAACAGGGTCACCATGATGGCCTCTCCGTTCTGTTCGATCTGGACGACTGTGGGGCACAAAGGACGCAGGGGGCGTGGTTAGCATGGTGTTGTGACAGCGGGCATATGGGTGTGGTTAGCTTGGTATTGTGACAGCGGGCACATGGGCGTGGTTAGCATGGTATTATGACAGCGGGCACATAGGTGTGGTTAGCATGGTATCGTGACAGCGGGCACATGGGTGTGGTTAGCCTGGTATTGTGACAGTGGGCACATGGGTGTGGTTAGCATGGTATTGTGACAGCGGGCACATGGGTGTGGTTAGCTTGGTATTGTGACAGCGGGCACATGGGTGTGGTTAGCTTGGTATTGTGACAGCGGGCACATGGGTGTGGTTAGCATGGTATTGTGACAGCGGGCACATGGGTGTGGTTAGCTTGGTATTGTGACAGCGGGCTTGGTTTGGTGGCAGTGTGATGGTGACGATTGGGATGGTAGTAATTGTTTTGGTGGCGATTGTATGCGCGATCGTTGGTGTGTTATTAGTATAGAAGTGTAATGATAATATCAGGTAAAATACGTAATTGGGGCTGATGTAATTTAATGGGTTCAAAATAGCGAGTAGTAAAACTATGTGGATTCGAATGAAACATTTTAATTTCCTAATAAAATGTAGCTGTTACTAAAATATTCCCGAACGCATGCCGCTTTGTCAGAGACTTGCTAGTTCGGTTTAAAAAAAAAGAAAAATAACTTGAATATGTAACCAAGAGTTATTATGTTCTGAACTGTCTCTTTATGATGTCTATCTACCTATGACGTTTCTTGTTGATATATAGTTTTGTTTTAAAAATGTGCCCGGTCAAAATTAAAACATACACAAAGCACAATACTAGTAACTCGTAAAATAAAGAAGCTATAGACATGGCTCGTAGCTATAGACATGGCTCGTGCGCATTGAACTCCTCATGCTATAGACATGGCTCGTGCGCATTGAACTCCTCATAAGTGCGGTGTATCCAATATGGAATTTCAAATTGATAACTCTTTTCAATGTCGTGATATGCCCGATACAAAATTTTAAAATAAAAATTAACGAAGGGAATTAACTCTCAAATATAAAGACAATGGTAAGGAGTCTTGTGCACTGCACTACCTCTCACTTAGATCAATCCACCTATGAAGTTTTAAGATAATTCCTATTCCGATATGCCCCAGACCTAAACAATAACGGTCAAATAGCCGGACGGACGGCGAGGCGGACAGCCTGATTCGAGGGTCCCACCCCCTAATAACTTCATTATGTGCGGGCATGGGGGTAGAGGTTGAATTGAGAGAAAATCGTGACAAAAATACATCGAATTCATGAACGAGGAATCCGCATTTACGGTTTTTGAAATAAAGGTAAACCATTTTCATTGGATATAAAATATAAACGTTTACTTGAAAGTTCCAACCACATTAACCATAAGCAGATTACTTAAGTCCCAGAGGGTGTACTGGTTACTTACTTCTGTTGTCGTCGGAGGCGACCTCGTTCGGCTGCAGCGTTTTCTCCACACCGTTCAGTGTGACCACGTCGTTGAACAAAACCACGGTCAGCTGTGATCCGAACACGAACGTCAGTTTCTGGAACGCAAAGTCGGTGACGATCAGTAACGCGTGTCCGATTTTGCATCATCGGGGCAGTGGAAAATAGCATATGAGCCTCGCTCTGGTTAAACTGGGTTTAATGCATTTGCAGTCCGCACAGGCTTATCAGAGGCGACAGTTTCCGCCTAAACTTGATTTTTGCTCAGAACATACTTCGTTGAAACAAAAAATACAGTAAAAGTGGAAAATGTCGTGCCTGATTAGCCTGTGCGGACTTCGTTAGGCTAATCTGGGACGAAACTTTACGCATACGCATTAAACCCCGTTTTTCGCAGAGCGAGGCTTATATTGTTCTCGTTGATTAGTTTGTCAACAAATCACGCTTCAAGACGCTTTTAGAGGTAAAAGAGTAGTTTCATCGCTATTTTGTTTTTCAAATAAAATATTGCAATAGTATTTAGTGTTTGCACTCGGATGTAAAGTGGGATGGTGGTTAAACTAGTTCAACAGAGCACGTGCAAGTTTGTGGCGATGGAAATTCGTCGTTTAACATTAGCTAAGGGTTTATTTATTCTTTCAGAGAAAACACATTCTTTTTATAAATCGCGCTGTGACACGTTGAATGTGAAATATCGACAAAATTCGCAGCAATATGATTAATTGCGTCAATTTGCTTGTTGGTTTTTCAATACCGCGTGTATGTCTGGAATGACACGAATAAGCACGTGTTATCACATTCGTTTTTAAAGCTGCGTTAAATGTGTGCATTAGGGTGCATTAAATCCCACTTTATAACGACTTTAGAAATATCGCAGTCTCCGAAGTTCCTTTCGGATTATAAAAATACTTGTCACTATCATAGTGTTCAGCCATTTTTTTAAGTGCACGTACACATATCCATTGTCTCCATTTACTAGGAAATTAGTTTACGGTCATAACCCGAAAGCAATTTTTATTTCTGAAAACCGTCAATCGAATGCCGTGAATATACGATTAATATCACCGTTTAAAAAGCCTTTACAACAATCAAACTTGTTTACCTTTTTGCACGTAGTGACGTCATCGCAGTTGAAATGCTCCGCGGTGAGTGAGTAGAGTCCAGTCTTGACCAACGTGTACGCGCACGTGCCCTTGAAGTAAAACTCCAGGTTGTCGAACGTCCGGTAGTAGTTTCCGGCGTTGATGCACGTCTGAAACGGTAGTCGCTTCTCGACGGCCAGGCTGCTTGCTATAACGAAGGCATCAAAGCGCTGTCAGGATTTAATTTTCAATTGAGAAGTAAATTGTAGGCTTTTTCAAGACTTTACTATGCGCTCGACGTAGAATTTTATAAGGAAGGACACGACGCGGAACAATTCATTTGTATGAAGTAATAATTCGACGGATCGTTTTTTTTTGTACAACGCATGTTTTGTATAAAATAATTATTATTATTGTGTTAGTAATTATTACTTTGTAAACCATTCACTATCACTATCTCATATATTCATTTTACAAAACTTCTAAAACATTTCATAATCTTCGAAAAAAAACGTATTTTCCAACACGCGCAAAAACATAAATTGCACAAAAAGGCCCGACAGCTCTTACCAGTGGTGTTGCGGTCGCAGAGGTGGCCTCCCCTGCCCGGTGGACAGAGACACGTCTGGGGCGCTGAGCACGAGCCTCCATTCCTGCACGGGGGGTCGCAGACGGCTGTGGGAGGGAAAACGGGTGTTAATGCATGTGCGTAAAGTGCCGTCTTAGATTAGCCTGTGCAGTCCGCACAAGCTAATCAGGGAAGACACTTTCCGCTTAAAAGCTATTTTCCGTTTAAATGATGTCCCTTCTTTACGAATATCCAGTTGAGGCGGAAAGTATCGTCCATGATAAGCCTATGCGGACTACCTGGCTAATCTGGAACGACACTTAAAGAACTTGCATTTAGGCCCGTTTTCCCTGAGCGGGTCTCATATGTATTTTCGAGAATAAGTATCTATGGGAAGGTGCGTCGAAACATACTGTGAATATTTCGTTATCCATACATAATATTAAAAACCATCGCGTTTTTAGACGAACGAGGATTTCGACAATAAGTGAGGCGCGCGTTTACTTTTGAAAACGGGAATTAATTAGATAAACAGCATTATTGAAAACGTCGGGATTCAGTCAAAATCGCGTGCCATTGTATTAGAAATAGGCAATGTTTATCTGTTCGTATAATAGATACAATTACAAGATAATTATTACAGGGAGCGAAAATGACGCAAAACTTACGTGTTTTACACTCGGCACCGGACCATCCAGAACAGCAAACCATCTCCGTTATAGGATCGTTCGCCCTGAAAGAAAGCGTGACGTCGTCAGATACGTTTTATACTTACATTCTACAATTGAGCCGCGATATGCGAAAATGGGACTTATGCCATATGCCATATGCGGTCAGCGTAGCTGCAGACCAGTCGCGCAATACATAGTTACATACTTCCAGTGCCGCGTTATATTATGTGTCTCGAAAATGAACAGAACCGAACGGAAAAAAACACTATTGTATTCACTAAAGCATATTACAGCTCATCGTGATAACAAATTCATATCATTATACATTCATACATGCGTGAAATAATGAGTAATAAAGATAGTAATAATGAGAAAGCAGGTAATAATATCATATTTATATGATATACTATACAAGCTATTAACTTATGAACACAAGAGGACATGGCTTATATTTGTCGTGTTCTGAGAAAACTGCGCATAATGCATCTGCGTAAAGTGTCCTCCCAGATTAGCCTGTGCAGTCCGCACAGGCTAATCCGGGACGACACTTTCCGCCTCAACTGGCTTTTCGCTAACAAGAGACATTATTTAAACGAAAAATTCCATAAAAGCGGAAATTGTCGTCCCTGATTAGCCTGTGCGGGCTGCACAGGCTAATCTGGGATGACAATTTACGCACAAGCATTATGCCCAGTTTTCTCAGAACACGACACAGTTATTTGCATGGTACAGTCGTACTCGTTGGAATAGGCCTTGTCAAAATTGGTTAAATGCCTTTGCGTAAAGTGTCGTCCCATATTAGCCTGTGCAGTCCGCACAGGCTTACCGGGGACGACACTTTCCGCTTGTTTGATAGTTTTCGTTTAAAGACAGTCTCTTCTTAGCAAATATCCTATTCATGCGGAAAGTGTCGTCCCTGATTAGCCTGTGCGGACTGCACAGGCTAATCTGGAACCACACTTTACGAACAGGCATTAGACCCCATTTTCTTAGAGCGCGACCCATTGCTTACATCTGCATGGTACAGTTGTACTCGTTGGAGTAAGCCATTTTGGCTCTCAGGGTCGGCGGCAGGTTGGCGGGCACGGTTGAGTCCACGAGTGCGAATCCCAACACCAGATATCGGTCCTTCTGGCCGCATGGTACGGTGATGTTCGTGTATTGGGGGACTTTCCTGGGGCAGCTATACGGGAAATAGAAAAGACTTGTCGGATACACTGTACTGTGCATTTAAAAAGTTTTTTTACTCAAACAGAAAATTGATCTATATGACCCAGGTGTTCAAAAAGAGTTTAAAATTCACGGGCATTAAAATATCAACCATGATCTTTATTAACTGATTGTTAACTTTTCAACAAATTCGCGCAACACAACGCTTTAAATATGAAACGAGCAAATATTCCTCGCACCGGTTAGGTGTTTAAACGGTTGATAAAATATTATGACTTTTATTAATGTTTGAAAAATTATGTTACTTGATTAGATTTTTATTTACAAAAGGCAATAAGATATAACTATGGGATTTAAATCGATTGATTTTTATTTACAAAACGCAATTAGATATAAATATGTTATTTAAATATGTGGAAAGAAAACTAAGTCCTAATGAAGTACACACATACCATATGTTTCAATCGTGAAGATCAAACTTAATATGTGTAGCACATAATTTGCCATGTTAAGACACTTATAAAGCACGTTCAAAAGTAGCAAGTTTTAATATAAATTTACGTGTACATATTGGTAATGAATATTTCATATATGTCTTATATTCTGCGAATACCCGCATTGATAAGTGTATAAAACGCATGGGAAATTCTGATATGTACTTTTTTTTATTAATAAACTGTATAAACATGTATTTAAAATTGTGTACACAAATCTGAAATACACTACATAAACATTATATGCGGTAAATAAGCGAATAACAAATGAAAAACCAAACAATTAGTCCTTTTTTTCAATTAAATTATTTTGAAACGCAAATTTTCAACCGTTATAGTTAAAATCCGGATAAACGACGTATATCTGTTTTAAAGATATTTCTTGTTTCCAATCGCTTATTTATTTGTTTACATTGTTGATATTTCCTTAATCAAAACGCGAAGATGAAAATGATGAACTTTGAAACATGCTTCAGAAAAAAAGAGAAATATGTTATGATAATGAATCTCTTGAAAGTGGTTAATCCGTGTTAACGTTTCGTAACATGTAGTATACAAAAAAATAAAATAATATATATAT
>VMBQ01004565.1:0-12425 GCA_007657795.1 Dreissena rostriformis
TTTATTGTTTTGTTTATTATACTGTAACCTTAAGCGATGTTTAGTTTACAAAGCCTTTTCTTTCTCTAGCACCGTCTTACATGTAAATAAAGCGTTTGCGGTAAGAATTTAGCATTATCAACCGAGACAGTGAAAACAAATAATACCATGGATTACTCGAAACCTGTGATTACTCGAGCATCGATGTCGGTCCCGTGCTTCCTCGAGTTATCGCAGTTTTACTGTACATCTGTGTCAGCGAACATTACTGTGTAATGTGATTCGATACGCCTGTCACGCTATGTCTTATCAGTGGATTATCTATTAGTAATTACCCCATATGGCGATTAAAAGCGGAGTTTGTGAAGTGAATGACCCGATTTACTGTTGTGATTTGTACATCCCGTGTATTAGAAAACAGTATACATGCGGAATAATCGGACGTCCAAGTGACGATTTGTTAACAAATTCCGGTGAGAGGGAGACTGGAAGTCGCTTTTTATCTACAATTTCTTAAATTTTAGGTGACGTTTGGCGTTAGAAAGCGACTAAGTCGCTTACGTCGCCCCCTAGCGCGAGCCCTGGTTTTTATAGGGTGCATGCAAAGGATAAATTCAGGTAAATTTAACATGTTTATGACGTTTATTAATTATTTTCTTCAATTTGTCTCGAACGACATCTGTTTAGTAAAGCGAACGGATTTCGTGCGCTGAACTGCACCCATGTTTATGAAGGGGTGCATATGGACTTCCAGAGCCGTCATAGCAAAAATTATCATAGGCTCTGGGAGTCCGTTTATATGGACTACAAAGTCTGCCAGCCAAGTTCAGTCTGCATACCGGTAACATACTGGATTATGTTATGTTTATGATGTAACAAAATTAAAATCTTTAAGATAAATCTTTTATTAAACCTACCAACTGCCAAATCAAACTGTGATAATGCCTCGAGAAGATTGCCCTGCGCTAACATATCACGCCCCATGTCAAGGTGTTTACTGGCTTCAGCATGGTCTGCCAATATGCCTGCAAGAAAAAAAAATATATGAACCACAGACACCAAGTTAACTACGATTGTATTGCGCTTTGATAGCAAAACACTTCACCAATAACTTTTTTAACATTAAATTCACCAATAACTTTTTTAACATTAAATTCACATTTAATTTTAAGGTCTTTATTATTACATCAGCACTGTGCTGGTGTTCTGCCCAATAGGAAGTTGTATGACGGAGCTCAACAAATTGTTGATGTTTGCTGTCATATTTATTACTCAACAAATTGTTGATGTTTGCTGTCATATTTATTTTGAATACATGTATAAGATTATCATCTCATTGAATTAAACAATAAGCAGTCAGTTGTCACAGTCTCAACTGTCAACGCTGTGAAATTGGAAATAAATATAAATTGAAAGTAGAAAAAATTACCTTCAATTAAAATATCCAACGACAATGAAATAAATGCAAGTGATTTAAACACTTGTTTTAAATTGAACGACTCTTTAAAAATCATTGTTTTATTTCTACAATATAACCGACAAAACGTTACAACTTTTAGTGACTTTTCGCGAATTCTGCGAGTATTTAATCGTGGGTTATCCCCATTGGCTGAATTCAACTTCCGGGTCAGAGAGACTGGTTACAAGTGCGGTTACCATACAATAAAATTAACAAGGACACGTTGCATATTTTCGGTACTATTAAAACAATTTGCAACATTGTTCTAAGCTTTATAAGTTGGCTTACAAATATAAAATTTGAGTAAAGTGGATGCATTTAAGTGTTTGGTTATAGTTCCGGTGTTTAATAATGTATATATAGATAGATAGATATAGATCTTGAAGCTTCACAACACCGTTCATGTTATGTCTATATATTCGTCTTGAACCACAGCGTGCGATAAACTGTCCGGTTTGCGCATTGATTGGTACACGCGCTTCTCCCCTAGGCGACCCGGGTTTAATACCCGATCTCGGCGCATATTAGTTTGTTTATTGGCCACAGGTTGGACTTCCCCCAACAGCACAAGACCACTCTAAAATTGTAAATCTGTCAGTACAAAATATCAGCATTAGTGTGACTTTTATCTATCAATGTAAAGCAATATTTTAAGTAGTTGTATTTGTATTCTACCGATTCCCGTGCATTAAACCCATGTGCAATCACACATCGCAGTGGTTACAGCGCAGCGACTCTATATTAGCTAGATCAATACAAAGATGCAGAGGAAACAGNAGGGATTGTAGTTTGAGAAGCCGACAAGGGGCTTTATTGCCAAATCTGCATTTATTAATGTATCTATTAAATCTTTTGAAATAGCGATTCAAACCAATACGCTCCCCTTAGTAACACATTATTTTTCAAATTACGTCACACAATCTTCTATTTGGAAGGAGTGCTGTATCGGAAGAAGAAATTAGATATACAGGGTAGATAAAGGCGTGTTTACAATAATCTAAATTAGAAATCAATAAATAGTACTCTCGCAATAATTTCAGACCCTCAGGGTCCCAGTGATTGAGATCGGTTCCTTTAATGTTGCTAGAAGATATATGCCAGCGATCTTGACGTTATTAGTTAAATTTGTTTGTACTTTACGTGATTCAATTGGAATGATTGCTCATTTTAATTATTCAATCAAAAGGATATCTATAATCTCTCAGGTAAAAGTTGGGCGTTAAGTACAGCAAACGATGAATTAGCGCTGGTTGAATAGTGCAGTGTTGTCTTTTAAGAACAATATTTCACAAACCAGTCAGAAATTCCAATATGGACGTCGCAAGTTTAAACCTGAGGTTGAAATGAAAACATTATCAAATTGTGGCTCACTGTTGACTGGAAGATAAAGAGTTTATGTGCAACTGAATGAAAGGTTGGTGAATTATTGATTGCCATCGTTGTCGCTCACTTCGATATCGGAATTTTCCTGCAAATGGCGAGTTTTAGTTGTGTTTCTATGGTCGCTAATTTAATCACTGAAACATCAGGTAGCAGACAGGTGTGAATGGGTCAATAATGGACGCATATGACGCATTACTCGTCTAATCGTTTGTTTGTTGATAACTGTAATACGCAAAGTAAGCTTTATGCACTTAGATGTTTGGTTTTCTATGATTATGTCATACTTGCACAGTTTTGCACATGTCTGAACATGTTTTTCGCACATTAAAATTAAGGATTAGATTGTTTGACAGCTCATCTTTCAAATAGTTATTACTTTATGATGGAGTAATTAAAGCATCAGTCATTTTGTGATGGGAAACATCAGAATTCTTTCAAGCACTTTTAAATAACTGATTTCTGGAATAGTTTTGGTACAACCATTCGGGATATCTAATTCAAGGTATATTGAATGTTAATTTGTACATAATATCAGTTATACAGTATTATTAAATATATTTGTTAAATTCCTACCATGACATGCTAAATGTCTCTTTCTGGAGGACATTGATGAGTAAGTAATAAATTGAGAAATAAATTATTTTTATCGTTCCCGAGATTCAAAAATTCAAAACTGGCCAGTCGGCTCACATTTCTGTAAATCCGTCAGATTTTTTTATTCTTGTTGATTGATACTAAGAATATTATATATTTATTCCATCTTCCTACAAGTATTATTTGCGCAGCATGAAAACCTGAACAATTTGTTCATGGTTTAAGTTTTTTAAGCCTCCAGATAAACTTTATTTTACACTCACCTAGTATTCTCTCTATATTATATAGATGGCAACAATGGTACAAGGAATGTTCACAGACAGCGCTTATCCTGCTTCTAGTCACATGCCACAACAAAATGGTCGGGGATTCGCCTTTCGAAAGCGATATGAACGGATAGACTGGAGAAGAATTGCATCAATTGACATTGAGAATGTCGCTAGAACATTGGATTTTAATGCGCTTCAGGATAACATAATGAATATTACATTTTGTAATATTGAGGCTGAACTGGTAAGATTTCATCATAATTATACTGTTATATTACTTGTTGTCGATGCTATAATTAAAATCATGGACTGTTATATATTTACATAATAATAGTAATTTTCTAGTAATACTATTTAAATTTGTAGTAATTGTAATGCAAGTTATGAAAACCTTTTAATCTTTCTGTTTCAGGATGTCAGGATGGTCGATCCTAATTTCATAAAGATCTTCAAATTAGCACAACTTTCAATAGAATACTTGCTGGTCAGTGTTAAATAATATCAGACTATTTTAATAATGTGTAGATTTTTGTATGCAGCATCATAACACTTGATGACCTTAAAGTCATATGTTTATCATTCCAATTTTATATTGTTAATTTGTATAAAGTTGCAAGAAGATTAAAAGTCACGCTATCAGTAGTGTTAGTTTTTAAATAATTTAAACAATTAAATACAATTTGACTTCTAATTCTAATATATATTTTTTAATTAATTTTCAACACCGTGCTCATGTTATTAATTTAATACAATTGCATACAATAAAATAGTATTCTAGAATCTTGTTTATTTACTTAATTCATAAATATTCTTAATTTCAGCATTCACAAGAATTTTTGACTGCAAAAATGTCTACATTTGAAGGAAATATAAAAAAGACACATGAGGTAAGTTTTATAAAGCCAAGATATCTAAACATAGTTAACATGTTTTCATATTCCATTTAAAAAGCGAGAGTGAAAAGAGTAATCTTTTCCAGTTGGAATAAAATCTGCAAAAATGACCAAAAACTTGTATTGCAATAAATTGCCAGACCACAAACCTGTATTGCAATATATCGTGACAGATTGCTAATTTTAAGTAATTTTTTCCTGAATAATTCAAACACATCATCACAATTTTAAATCAATCAATTTGTGATCATCTCCCCAGAGTACACATACAACAATATGTACATGAACTGAGTATATTGTCAATTAAATATATAAACTGTTTTGATTTTGTTATGTTTAATAATATTATATACATGTATCTATAAGTAGAATATTGATTATGCTCAGTTATTAGTTTACATCAAACTATTGTTTAAATGTGCATTCCCTAAAACATGACAATTTTCACAATTCTATTTTATTCTTTTTTTTTGTCACAAGAAATCTAGGTCAAAACCTATCACAGTCAGCTTCGCCCTAAAAGAAATCCTATTTACAATTAAAATGTGCATGCTTTCCATGGTCATCATTTGTTTTGCATGAAAAGCATGTGGTATCTCGATATACCTGTATATTGCTGCAGCATGTGTTAATATTGACTATTTTACATAAAAACTTGATTTGAAGAAATATTGCTTCATTTAAAAATGACCATATCACTTTGATGGCAATACATACATTTTGTTTGTCAGCTCCTATATGATATAGTTTTGCTAATAATTTTATATTACAATCTTAGGAGCGGGAACAAACCAATGCAACTCTTGAGAAGTTAAAGGAAGAATTGGCGGCAGTGAAGAAAGAAAGTCATAAAAGAAAGAAGCTACTCATAGCTCAACAACACCTTATTACAGCAGGAACAGAATCTCAAAACAAGGTTTGTAAAAAAATAATATTTGAGCCGCTTTCTGGGAAAATTTGGCATAATGCATCTGCTTAAAGTGTCGTCCCACATCAGGGACGCTTAAAGTGTCTTCCCACATCAGGGAGGCTTAAAGTGTCGTCCCACATCAGGGACGACACTTTCCGCTTTTATGCTTTTGTCGCTTAAAGGAGGTCTCTTTTTGGTAAAAACCCAGTTTAGGCGTAAATTGTTGTCCCTGATTAGCCTGTGTGGTCTGCACAGGCTAATCTTGGACATCACTTTACTCACATGCATCGTTAATCATCAAATTTTCACATTATACATTATTAATATTGATAAATCTTCAGTCACCAGAGGCGAGAATTCTCATTTTGTAATTTAGAATGCCTCAATTTACACTAAATTATAAAATAAATGTTTTAACCCTTTGAGCGCTGGAACCGGATTTTGAAGGCCTTTGCAAACAGTTTGGATCCAGATGAGACGCCACAGAACGTGGTGTCTCATCAGGATCCATTTTACTGTTTGCTACTCTGATAGTATTCTTTGAAAAAATCAAAGAAAATGCTAATTTTAGAAATTCAGCCGACGACATTTTAGCAGAAGACAAATTTCCCAGCATGCAAAGGGTTAAGTAAGTGAGAATAATAACTATTTCAGTTTGTGTATTGAGATACACATAGCAAATTGTTTGGAGTAATGCACAGTGCATGTGCTTTTGGGATGAGATTATAATCTATAAATATCCATACATGCACATGTTGGTGCAAGATTGTGTATTGGTAATCTTGTCAACACAATCTGTTAAACACATAATTGACAGCTTAGTTATGGTATCACAAACAGAATAATCTCAGTTTTCCGCACAATATAAGGGTTTGATAAGGTTCAGATTTGTGATAACAATTTTCTATTGATTACCCATACTGATTTGTAGGAAGGATTTATTTGGTGTTCCTTTTATGTTTAGTATACAGTATGAAGGTGATCTAATTGCAATTGTAGTAATGCACAAATTAGACACTATCTGATAAAGAACAATCAAAATCGGTAACTATAATTTAAAGAATGAAGAATGTTTGCTCCTTAAATGAAAAATATATAATTTTTCATAAATTAAAAAAAAAACTTAAAATTTCTTTCTGGTTTAAAAAGTCTATGTAGCTAAAAACTCCCCAGTGTGTGTATTCCTCTGGCCTCAACTCAATTTTCAGATCATTTGTCCATTTTGTCTAGTTGTCCTGCAAAATCTCTTACCCAAAACATTTCAATACAGAGGCTTGTAAATATGCAGGCCTATACTTTGTAATAGAGTGAACAAATTACATTTTAGTGTTTATTTTGTAACCATTTTGGGAATTGGTCTAGGACCCTTTGAAAATCTTTTCGCTAACGAATACTTTAAAATTGAGAATAGGAATGTTTTCAATGTTATTTTCAATTAGGTTCAACTTATAGAGCTTATTTTTTGAATCCTTCAATTGGGAATTTTAGACAGTCAATTGGTAAAAGTATATAGTTTTTGAGATTGGGAATGGGGACACAATTCAGCCCCAATTTTTTCCCACTGCATTTTCACCCTTTATCAAGTAGTAACTAACAGGTATACAATACAGCCTAGAAAGTCAGACTGTAGAGATATACCATATTTAAGTATATTTTTTACCGCATGACTTTTGTTCACTTTCAGTGCCCTTTCTGCACCAAGAAGTTCATGAACCGCTCATTCCTTGAGGCTCACATGCACCGTCGCCACGGCAGCTCCACCCCCAGCGCTCAGGCCACACCCTCTCAGGATCAGAGCCCTGGATCCAAGTCTGAACATTCGCCGGATATTCGGTTGAACACAGCTCTCGAGAACCAGCTTGAAGAGATAAGGTTACATTCAACCCTTTATTACTCAGATATGTACTTTGACACATTGGTAGTCAATTAAAAAATCAAATTTAATTTTAAGACCTTTCTTACTAGAAGGCTTTGTGTCCAACCCGAAGGTACAGATGAGCAGCAAACAGCATAAAACCTGAACAGACTGCGAGTTACTTGCAGGCTGTTCTGGTTTTGTGCTGGTTGTGCCATTTTAACTTTGCTCAATTTGCGTCAATTAGAGAGAGGCTAAGGGAGACAGAGGCCCAGTTGAACCATGAGAGGAAGGCACGTAAGAAGATTGAGCAACAGCCACGATTCGAGCAGAATACAAACGCACAACTTACCTCGGAACAACAGGTAGTGTGGATTGAAGTAACATTGTTTTTATGCCCCCGGTAGTGTGGCATATAGCAGTTGAACTGTCCGTCTGTCCGTCCGTCCGAAAACTTCAACATTGCCCATAACTTTTGCAATATTGAAGATAGCAACTTGATATTTGGCATGCATGTGTATCTCATGGAGCTGCACATTTTGTGGTGAAAGGTCAAGGTTTTAAGGGAGATAATTTCTATACCTCCCAAATGATAAATAGAAATTTTATTTCAAAGCGGCGCAGTAGGGGGCTTTGTGTTTCTGACAAACACATCTCTTGTTGTTGTCAAATTTGGGGTACAAAATATGGCCCCATTCCAGATCTCAGAAAGTCTGTATTTTTCCCGTATGACTGCCTAAAATTCCTAATTGATGGTTCCAACAAAACAAAAAAAAAACATTAAAATCATTCCTCTATTCAGCTTTATAAGTTGAATCTTAGTAAATATATAAATAAACACACTTTTATTTTCGAATTGAAAGTATTTGTAAGCAAAACAATAAACACCAATTTCCCAATTTTAGTAAAAAAAACACAATTTTTACCAATCCACAAAGGGCCTGGCCCTATTCTTAAAATGGTGGGGAAAAAAGAGAACTTAAATGATGAGTGGTATTGATGTTTTTAGAACCATGTTCTAGTTACACATTTGTTTTGTACATTGAATTTTTCATCATGCTGGTGATGATAGACTTGTATACCAGTACATATTATTGCATGCACATAAGACAGACATTATGGTTTTCTAATTCGGATTTAAGAAGTATACAAGTTAAATAATTTTTGTCCCCTACCGGTGAAATCGGAGGGGACTTATGGTTTGCGCTCTGTCTGTCAGTCTGTCACACTTTTCTGGATCCTGTGATAACTTTTTAAGTTCTTTATATTTTTTCATGAAACTTGAAACATGGACAGATGGCAATATGGAGATTATGCACGTCGTTTTATTTTGTTCCTACATCAAGAATTCTGGTTGCTATGGCAACAAATAGACTAGAAATATTTCTGAAAATGGTGGATCCTGCGATAACTTTCAAAGTTCTTCATATTTTTTCAAGAAACTTGAAACATGGACAGATGGCAATATGGAGATTATGCACGTCATTTCATTTTGTTCCTACGTCAAGAGTTCTGGTTGCTATGGCAACAAATAGACAAGAAATATTGCTGAAAATGGTGGAGTTTTACCGGTAGGGGACCATATTGATTGGCAATAGTCTTGTTTCTTTTAAGTCCCCTACCGGTTTGCGCTCTGTCCGTCAGTCTGTCTGTCTGTCACACTTTTCTGGATCCTGCGATAACTTTAAAAGTTCTTCATATTTTTTCATGAAACTTGAAACATGGACAGATGCCAACATGGACATTATGCATGTCATTTCATTTTGTTCCTACATCAAAAATTCTGGTTGCTATGGCAACAAAAAGGCTAGAAATACTGCTGAAAAGGGTGTATTTTTCTGGATCCTGCAATTACTTTATAAGTTCTTCATATTTTTTCATGAAACTTGAAACATGGATAGATGGCAATATGGACATTATGCACGTCATTACATTTAGTTCCCAAATCAAAAATTCTGGCTGCTATGGCAACAAATAGACTAGAAATACTGCTGAAAATGGTGTTTTTTTCTGGATGCTGCGATAACTTTAAAAAGTTCTTAATATTTTTTCATGAAACTTGAAACATGGATAGATGGCAATATGGACATTATGCACGTTATTTCATTTTGTTCCTACGTCAAAAATTCTGGTTGCTATGGCAACAAATAGACTAGAAATACTGCTGAAAATGGGGGTTTTCTGGATCCTGCGATTACTTTAAAAGTTCTTAATATTTTTGCATGAAACTTGGAACATAGATAGATGGCAATATTGACATTATGCACGTTATTTCATTTTCTTCCTACGTCAAATATTCTGGTTGCTATGGCAACAAATCAACTAGAAATACTGTTGAAAATGGTGGTTTTCTGGATCCTGCGATAACTTTAAAAGTTCTTAATATTTTTTCATGAAGATTGGAACATGGATAGATGGCAATATGGACATTATGCATGTCATTTCATTTTGTTCCTACGTCAAAAATTCTGGTTGCTATGGCAACAAATACAAAATAATAATTGACAATGGTGGAATTTCTGACAATGGTGGAGACGGTAGGGGACTTTTATTGCTTGGCAATAGTCTTGTTGACTTTGTGGTTAGATGCTCATTTCTTTGGGCATATGACTATAAAGTCACATTTGTGAACCCTTTTGTTTGTTTTCAGATGGAATTACAGGAGGTTAAGGGGATGTTTATGAAGGAATTAAAGGAGGCACATGAGAGGAATCAGCAAATTGAACGCAAACTTGCCGATCTTAAGGGTCGCAAAAAGGGCTCAAACCTCGGCGAAATGATGGATGACAACGACAATGAGCGAGAATTGCTGCGACAGCAGAGAGAGGAAATGTCCATGTTAAAAGAGCAGATCCATGGAGAAGTAAGTGAAATGAACCCAAAGATAAATTTGGACCAAAGTATTGGAGGTTACATTAAAACATAGTGTACTTACAGAGTGGCGATGTTGGTGATAATTCATTGATGATATGAGTACTTGTTTGTTTATAAATTGATATTTTTATATTTCAACTCATAAAAATCTTATATTGACACTTTCATGTTTCTTGTATTGGACTTTCTTTTAAATTGGAAAAAATAAAATAAATCAAAATAAAAAAAAGGTAAAGAAATGGATACAACTTTTATACCCAGAATTGTTTTCACTCTTGCCTGATATATTTTGCCTTAATACGCTTATTCAAAGTTTGTTTTTACAAATAGACAACATTTTCTTTATGTTACTCAACAAAACCATTGCATATTGACATCAAAAAGCTAATATAACTAAAACTTTTGTTTGTTTGTAAACGTAATATTTTTATATGTCAACTCAAAAAAATCTTATATTGACACTGTCATGTTTCTTGAATTGGACTTTCTTTTATTTTTTTTTATTTTTATTTTTTTTTTTTTTAAATGTTAAAAACTGTATAACACATTTGTCATTCGTATTTTCTTTGTGATTTGTTAGATGCAAGCCCAGCAAGCGGAGACTGAGCTACATTGGCAGGAGAGAGTTGAGCAGTTGCAGAGGGAACACCAGCAGTCTATCAGCAAGGTAACAAAAGACATCAAGTACTGGTTCTACCCAGGAAACAGACTCAAACTGCATTTAACACTTGCCTGCATTTAAACTGTCCTTCTAACACTTTACAACTCAGATACGCACTTTGACGCGTATGTAGTCCTTTAGAAAATCAAATTAAATAAAAAAACTTTCTTACGGAATTCAAGTTTTAACGCCTTCATTTCAACCCAATTTTTTATTTTCTGTTGTCGTTCTCTAGTTGACAAAGGCCCTGGAGGTACAACGACGTCAACTCGGCAGTAAGAACGGAGAGGCATCACCTCTAGTGCAGAAACAGCAGGAGCATATGGACGAGCTTATCAGGGTAGGTAACTCTTACAGCTACTAGACAAAGTTTTACGATTGGTTCGCTGCTAAATTTTAGAGTTTGAACTGCTCAATGAACAGTCAGGCTTGTAGATACAAGGTCAAAGTCTTTTGATTTTTCTCTTACTAAATGTCTGATTTTGAACTGTCCAATAAACATGACTCATGAATGTAGATCCAAGGTCAGAGTTTAACAATTGGTCTGCCATTAATTTTCCGAGTTTGAACTGTCCAATGAATAGTCATTTATGTTTGGCCTTCTGTAAAATCATTGTTAAAGGTGTGATTCTTACTTTACAATCGGATTAAATCACAACTCCTACAGCCATTGGTCATTGATTTATGATTTGAGTTTTAGAGCAATGAATCAACATTGATGTCAATAAGGAATATAATCAAACAGACAGTATGGAGTATTTTTGGGGAAAACTTGATGTTTCGAAGTTCAGAATAAACAGGGATTAGATTAATTTGTGTATTTTTACTGTTATTTTTCTCAAAGCCGTCTCGGCCATCCCCACCTTCCTCTAAATCTTCTGAGACTAAATCCACCTCCTCTGAGGAAGAGGGCTCTTCTGTTGAAGAGCAAGATAGGGTAGGCAACTCCGCACTGGGGTGAAAATGACTTGCATAAATCATGCAATGTGTTAGCACACATGACATACCGGTAGTAAGAAAATCTGCACTTTGGGTGAAAATGCATGCAGGGTAGGCAACTCCGCACTTGGGTGAAAATGGCTTGCATAAATCACCCATTAAATGAGCATTACACTTTCAGTTTGAGAATAGCACATACACCCCTGCAATTTCATCATTAAAGAATGGTTTTGGATTGTGAGCATTGTTTTTATGCCCCCAGTAGGGTGGCATATAGTGATCACACTGTCCGTCTGTCCTTCTGAAATTCCGTCACACTTTGCGTTTAGGTTTCGAAAAATGCTCATAACTTCTATGTCCCTTGAGATATAACCTTCATATTTGGTATGCATGTGTATATGGACAAGGCCTTTCCATACGCACACAAATTTTGACCGTCCGTCTGTCCGTCGATCCGTCCGTCTGTGTGTCCGTCCAAAAACTTTAACGTTGGTCATAACTTTTGCAATATTGAAGATAGCAACTTGATATTTGGCATGCATGTGTATCTCATGAAGCTGCACATTTTGAGTGGTGAAAGGTCAAGGTCATCCTTCAAGGTCAAAGGTA
>VMBQ01004565.1:12463-81356 GCA_007657795.1 Dreissena rostriformis
TTGGTAAAAATGTTTGTGTCAAACTTTAACATTGGTCATAACTTTTGCAATATTGAAGATAGCAACTTGATATTTGGCATGCATGTGTATCTCATGGAGCTGCACATTTTGAGTGGTGAAAGGTCAAGGTTATCCTTCAAGGTCAAAGGTCTTTTTTTGTTCAAAGCGGCGCAGTAGGGGGCATTGTGTTTCTGACAAACACATCTCTTGTTATATATTGCAGCTTTTAGGACTCACTTTAATCTGTACAGGTGAACATAAAATTAGCACATCTTGTCTAATTAAACAATAAACAGGCCAGCTAGTCGGGGGGGGGGGGTTGCAATGTTTTTTTAATTTGAAATAAATGATTATTCCAGGATAGTTATATTAACATTTAAATTAATTGTTTTTGCATGTCATGGGAAATGCTTATCTGAGAGAAGTTATTCAAATTTTGGCAACATACATGGTTGGGGACTGTCAGCACACCGTTTGTAATAGAATGGCTGATATACAAACTTTGTTGGGGATAAACTTGTTAAATTGCAGTCATTTCGAAAACAAAACAACAGTCAGCAAACATAACAAACATTTTTATGCCCCCGAAGGTGGGCATATAGTGATCACACTGTCCGTCTGTCAGAAATTCTCTTACACTTAGCGTTTAGGTTTTGCGGTTAGGTTTCAAAGAATGGTCATAACTTTTGCAATATTGATCATAGCAACTTGATATTTGGCATGCATGTGTATCTCATGGAGCTGCACATTTTGAGTGGTGAAAGGTCAAGGTCATCCTTCAAGGTCAAAGGTCAAAAAATAAATAAAAATCAAACAACGCAGTAGAGGGCATTGTGTTTCTGACAAACACATCTCTTGTTAGATATTGTGTTTTCACTGTGGTTTATGCCATGTTAATGTTCTGCCTCATTATTAATTATCATATTTGTCTTTTTCATCAGAAACGCAGAAGTGAACCGGTAATGCATTTCAATCAACCATCCAGTTTGTCATCCTCATACCAATTACTAACATTTAACATGAAATTCTATCTAATACAAGCCATTATATCCCCCCTCATAAACCCATGGTTCGGTGAATGCTATTAGGTGTATGCTCATCATCATCATCATCATTTTCAGCAGCATCATCATCTTAATCATCATCATATTCATCATCAGCAGCAGCATGGTCATCAGCATCATCATTATTGTCATCATCATCATCAACATCATCATCATGGTAGTAATTGACAATCATTTTGCAGCATCTGCAGCTGCAACAGCATCTTTGTCATAATCAGCAATCTGTATACTTACAATGTCTCAACCCTTCAATTAAAATGTCATTCGTTCCTAACAAATCCATCCTTCTTCATAAAATAAGTCATCGTTTGTGCACATGGGAGTCACTAGTTGTATATTTAAATGAGTTTCTTTATTGCATGCAGGTACTTGGAGCATCAACATTTTGATAAATGTTTTTCTTTTGCTGTAAATGCTTATTATGTTTTCAAACTCTTGGTTGGTATTTTGATATTGTCATATTCATTGAAAGAGAAAATATTTAAACATTTGTAGCCTTATACCCCAGGGCACAGTTGTGTTTACAACTAAACCAATGTCTTAAAAACAATCATGTTTATATGAACTAACGATCAAGTTTGCTGCTATAAACAAAAGATGAGAATAGCCACCATGTTATTCAAGTACACTCATTAAATGTTGATATCCTTTGTGATTTTAGCAAACCAAAGAACAGGACCAGTTGATTCAAGAAGAATTGCGAAGAACGGTAAGCCTTGAAACTGTTTTTGCTCTGAGAGATAGAAAGCATTTAATACAATTGAGCCTTGCTCTGGAAAAATGGGGCTAAATTCATGTCCGTTAAGTGTCATAACAGATAAGCCTGTGCAATCGTGTTCAAGAATTAAACCTGCTTTTTGGGTCAATAACCTGGACATTACCGTACTAAACCATGTACTACGCGCAGTTTTATTCCCCAAATAACAATTTAAAAAGTTGATGTGTGTAAAAGATTGATTCAATCCTATTTTCACCGCTTATTTGTAAAATAATTCATACACAACTTTTTTATGTTGGTTATGTTATGGCATTGTCATGGCAACGTAAAATTTTTGGTTAAAAGGAAGTGGCAAAGCAGGAAGCGCAGACGCGAGTGTCTCGCATGGAGCCTAGCGAGGATGAAGACGATACTACAGAAATGGGAACCGCCACGCAACTGTCGGGCGATCTGACTGGGCGCTCGGCTAAAATGACTGCTCGGTCAACTGGAACCATGGGGTGAGTTGGAGTTGTTGAAATTGTTTTGTTTTAGCTATAGGCTTATAGAGACTTTCTTGAGTCTTCTGGGAAGAACCAGTACTTGCGAATCATTGCAAGAACGCTTACTGAGTGGGGATCAAAGTCAGTTTTTGTGGTTTTGCTCTTGCATTTTTTGGGGGGTCAAATTTAGGATCCGTTATTCGGTCCCATTCCAATGTCAACAAGTACATATTTTCCAAATGACGGCCCAGAATTCCCATTTCAAGGTTTCAACAAAAAATAAATTGTACATAAAATGCAACATTTAGTTTATTTCCCTATGCAGCTCTATGGGCCGAACCAAATGTTAATAGAATATTGAAAACTTATTCTCAATTTTAAAGTCTTTGTCAGCATCAAATAAAATACACACATTTCCCATTTAAGTCGAAACAATGCTTTTTTTCCAATTCAAAAGTGGGCCCAGGCCCCATTCCCATTATGGTGGGAAAAAACACACTGTAAAACTTCAACTGTGGAATTTCAAGTAGTAAATACTAGTTAATAGTCTATATATCTCCTTGTGTATTTCAGAACCACGGCGAGCGGTGAGATGACTCTGAGGACCACACAGTTCCTGGAGAAGCTTCAACTACGCTTAATGAGAGATGAGCTGGTCTCCATGCTGCAAGATCAGCTCGAGAAGCTTGGAATCGCTCCCGTATGTTATCATTATACATGTATATGTTCTTTGCATGGAATCGCTCCCACATGTTATCATTATACATATATATGTTATGTGCATGGAATCGCTCCCGTATGTTATCATTATACATGAACATGTTATATGCAAGGCCCGTATGTTTTGTAATATACTATGTTATCTTTATACATGTACATGTAATTATTAGTGCAGGGCCTTTTCTTACCTTTTTAGATGGCACAATTTGTTCTCTTTTTTGAAGGCTGGGGGAGGGGTGGATAAAAAATAAAATTCATTGATTTGTGGATTTTTTTTAGAGCAGGCTTATTATAGATCTTAGGTTTAAATTAGTTTTTGACAAATGACATGAATTTTTCTATGTTTTTTCAACTGTGGTTGTAGTCCCAAAGTTTTGTTGGCAACTCCTCTAAAACTGCTGGGTGGTTTCGCTCAAACTTTCACAGATGAATGACCTAAATGTGTAGATGATTGTTAAAAGGGGAATTTCGGCCTTGTCCACTGTAGATAATATAGTTGATTTGTCTATGTTCAAATATATGTCGTTGTTTAGTGAAATGAATTAAGACCACTCTGGATTATCTATTTTAATCTGTTCTTGAAACACCTTCAAAGGGTTGTACATGTATATAACATTCAGCCACTAATTCAAATTATTTATTTATTTATACTTTTCAGGGCACAAAGTACCTCCCAGGTGACATATTGGCCAGTAAACTGGCTCACCTGCAAACTAGGCGTCAGACTCTAGAGCAGGTAAAGTTTGTTAATTAACCCTTTCTACATAACGACAGATGGTCAAACCATTTGACCAGCTGATAAATGAATTGAAACGATCAATAATGGTATTGATATATGAATGGTCAAAAGTATGGCATGGTTGCGCAATACGCTTTATATACTGTCTGAAAATCTTCAGACTAAGATTTTGCCGTCATGCATAATAAATACTGGCAATTAAGAATTAAAACATCTTGTGAACTTGTTGCTCTTGTCCTTGTAGAAACATGGGGCCCTGTTCAGTTCCCTGAGGGCCCAGTTTGATGCCTTNGAAAACTGGTCTTAATTCATTTGCGTGGAGTTTCGTCCCATATTAGCCTATGCAGTTCGCACAGGTTTGTCAGGGACGACAATTTCCGCTTTTTTGGTATTGTTTGTTTAAATGAAGCCTCCTCTTAGCAAAAATCAAGATAATGCGGACAGTGTTGTCCCTGATTAGCCTGTGCGGACTGCACGGCTAATCTGGGACGTCCCTTTGCGTACTTGTATTAATATTAAAACATAACATAAGCATCAGTATGTGCAGGATCTTTGTGCATTATGATATAACTTGTTACGATTAAACACCTTTCTACCGTCCCGGTTATATCGCTGACAGGACCGGGTGGTCGACCAGTGTATTCCGACCTGTGTATTGGTCTATCGCAGTGGCACATGACAGGAGTTCAAACAACACCAGAATACGTGTATACGGGAACCCCTAAAAGGGTCACTTTTTGAGACCTTATTATAACAAGACCATACCGTCTTTAATTTGACAAGTTTTGAGTTAACCAATTCAATTCGTTCTCTGTTTTTGCGATGATTTAAAATCACTATGTCATACGTTTTGTTAACGTAATTTACACATACTTGTGAAATGTATGTTATTAAATTGTATATACTATGAATTATTATTTTGTCCTCTGAGTGACTCTATCAGTGTTAAAAATATAGATTTATTGATTGATTTTGTTTAATATAGTCGGATCACCCAATACGACTCGAGTTAAACTGTTCAACAGGCCTTAGGTAAACGGAGTTAAGCTGTACGGACAGGCAATGGTATTACCATCATACCATTCAGGGGTGGCGAAATCTCAAAAAACTATACTTGTCCACGGAAAACAATTTAGGAAATGTAACTTGTCCGTTGCTGAACTACACTTGTCCGTTAAACTTAATGTTTATATAAATTATAAACGCATTTATTGTTATACCTACACATGTACCATTCTAATCAGATAAAATAGTGGCCAGTTTCTTAGAAAACTGATGATGGCAACGGTGTAATCCTCGTGGAAATTGTGCATTTCATGCGTAATATTGTCAAAACATTTTTTCATCACGTTAAGCGTTTTAACAAAGACTCGTTGAATTAATTACACACAACTGTAAACGTTTTGTTTTATTCTCAAATGAGCATAAGTAAATGTGTAATCCGACAAACACTTCTGAATTTTAATGACAGCCATTTCCATATGCAACGTAACTATCCGGCAATGCTCGAATTTGTATGAAATAACATGAGAAAAAAATGATGCTAGAATTTAGCCAACATTTGGTATGGGAAGGTATAAAACCCGGAAATGTCCGGAAAACCCGGAATTCTTTTAGGTAAAACCCGGAAAAGGTAAAAATGGTTATAAATGCATTATTATTCGTCCGATATGAATTATAATGGTACCGTTGGAAAGAAGAGCCTCCAAAGCTTCTAACGATGTAAACATATTGTATGGCAGGGTCGGGGTCGGTCTGTAAATCGCGGTCAAAGTCGGTCTACTTTTAGGGTTTTTNCCATTCTTCGGCCATCAGGTGATTATTTATATCCATTTGTTCTCTTAATGCATGTTACTTCGCTGTTTCAAGATTGCGGTTGTTTACCGTCAGATGTTGAATAACGCGGGTGAAATGTAACGCGTATTTTGATTGGTTGATATTTTTAGCAGAGCCCTGATTGGCTATAACATCTGTAGGAACAATTAAATCTTTTTAAGGAAGAATTAGAAATTCACAGGAAGAATTAAGATGACGCGGCTAAAAGGGCTAAAAGTCACGAATTCTTCCTTACGAACAATTAAATATTCCTAAGGAAGATTTATATTTTCCTTAGGAAGATTTATATCTTCATTAGGAAGATTTAATTGTTCCTAATGAAGATATAAATCTTCCTAAGGAAGATTTAATTCTTCCTTAGGAAGATTTATATATTCCTAAGGAAGAATTTGTGACTTTAGATCCTCATGGTACGTCATAGGTTTCACCTTAATTCATGCAAATGTGCGTTTGCATAACATTTCAGCCAAATTTAAACTGCGCCAAATTTGCATAAACGGCGACATTCTGTTATTTTAAAATGTTTGGTTATGTGTTTAAAAATTACTTTGGAACAGATGAATCAGTTAAGTGATATGTAGAAAACACCCTTTAAAATGCATGCATTTTTGAGAACAAACGAAGATTATTTATATAATTTAATTTAGATGCAATTTCACACAAAGCTGAGTAGGGAAATACTGTTCATTTAAAGCAGAAGATGAAATAACCATGGAAACTATTTTTGCTGAACCAACATATAGCAATGTTAATCTCCAGTAAAGGTGTGACTGATCACATGTGTCGTGTTATGAGAAAACTGGGCATAATGCATGTGCGTTAAGTGTCGTCCCAGATTAGCCTGTGCAGGCCGCTAAGAAGAGACTTCATTTAAACGAAAAATTCCATAAAATCGGAAATTGTCGTCCCTGATTAGCCTGTGCGGACTGCACAGGCTAATATGGGATGACACTACGCACATGCATTATGCCCAGTTTTCTCAGAACGCGACCCAATTAATGCACCAAAATGTTACGCCGTATGCTTTGAGTTTTTTAAACCCGCTTATTTAGAAATTAAGTCATGGCAGCTCTTAATAAGCATACATACTCAATAAGCTTAATTTTGTGAACACGTGCGCGTTTGGCAAAAAAAATCATAATTAAATTAGTTGTAAAACACTGCTTAACTCGCTCAAGATAAAAATATTAGTTTTCCTTAAGCTTATTTTTTCTTAGTATTAACCTTTACCTTAAATGTTTTTCTAAGTATTATATTGTTTCAATCCGGTACCAATATCAAATAACCAGCATGCTTCTCTTCTTAAATCTTGGGCTGTGGCATCAAATTACTAAATGTCTGGGGCGCTCACAGGTGTCTATTGTGAAAATGCAAATCAGACACTTAACAATTACAATTCATTGCATTTCATGGACTTGACTGAAATAATGAAGAAAGGCTTGGTAAATATTTTTATTTTAATAAGACTGTGGTGCAAAAACAGTTTAAGTCAGTAACCGTTGCACAGAAGAACGGAACGTTTCACTTTAACTGCAAGTTTAAACAGGAGTTCTCGGGGAGGTTTGTTTAAATATGTTAAGCTTAGTTTTTATTTTAGTTTAATTTGAGTTGATTGATTTTTTTAATTAAATATTTAATATATTTTGATATGTATATGAATTATAGTATAAATGTATTCTTTTTTCCATTTTTGTTTATCACATGTCAATTACAGGATATTTTTTGTATATAGAACTTGTAAGGTAACATTAATTTCATGGGCTACACATGCTTTAACTGACGCACGATGTAAAGCAGCGTAAACGTGACAATCATGCCAGCAAACATCTTTTGGGATTTAAGGATCTTCCAACACGTTTTGATACACTTTAAAGTGTTTGTTTGTTTTTAAGGCATGTGATAAAGTGATTTGAAAGTCGTTGCCATTTCATACCACATATTATTATACTCACAAAGGTAATTATTAATGTTGCCAATGTCTCGCTTACTACCACAGTTCTCCAAATCGTTCAATAAACCATGAATTGTCATGCCAACTCGTGTCAGACACTATATTGACGATGTCTCTAAATAATTTTGTTGAGCTAGACGGAATAATTATCCCCCGCCAGAGGCGGAGAGATATTGTTTTGGCGTTGTCCGTCCGTCCGTCCGGCACTTTTGTGTCCGGAGCAATATCTTGGAAGTGCTTTGGCGGATTTCATTGAAACTTGGTATGAGTATATATATGGATAAGAGGATGATGCACGCCAAATGGCATTGTACACCATTTGTTAATAACGGAGTAATGGCCCTTGTTTTGTAGTATGTTCATCCGTCCGATTTGCACCCATCCTTAAACAAAAGATATGTTGCGGGGGATATCAATTCTACGAATTTGCTTGTTTTTTGTATGTCCTATGAAGTGATATGTAATAATTATTACAGTAATGCAGCGACACAATTGTGTATACATTAATGCTATTGTTCAATATTCTTTAGTTGGTATACACGAAATGAAAATTGGAAAAATAAACTCATACTGCGGAATTGTCTAATTCAAAGCATTACATTAGGCAAACGTCATCTTTGCAATAGCTCTAAATACATGTGTGTCTATATGATACCCAAAATCGATGTTGTATGCACTATTATAATACAATATTTGTGTTATATAAATACATTTGTTTCAGATAATGGACCTCACTTTCATTGGGCTGCTGGTTTTGATTGGCCAGTTAGATCACATTCAAGCACAAACTAGCCAACAAGCGAAAGACTTGAGGAAGAAATTGTTTGTGACGGGCGAGTACGACAAACGAATTCGACCAATTGAAAATCAAACGCATTCATTAGGTAACGTTAGTGTTCGTTTTAATAAATAATGTTCGATTAAGATGAAATGTGGTATTAGCTTAATATCTGGGTATTCTTTTAAGTTAATGTTCATTATTATTCTACATGTATTTTACTATAATATTTTCTCTTGATCAATAAGATCACAAGCTTTTAGAGAGTTTAGACCTAAACCAAGTAACATGAAATTATCCGCATCTCTATTTTATTAAATAAGCTTTATATCTGTTCCTCGCGTGTCCGCTCATTTCCCTTTTTGATTAAAACAAGTTTGCATGTATCAATGCCTATTACAGATGTTTACCTGAATCTCTACCTATTACAGATGTTAACCTGAATCTCTACCTATTACTGATGTTTACCAGAATCTCTACATATAACTGATGTTTACCTAATTCTCTTCATGTTACAGATGTTTACCTGAATCTCTACCTCAGGGGCGTAGATAACCTGCAAACATTGGGGGGGGGCGGTCCAGTTTCTGTACTGGGAACATAAAGGGGTTCGTTTGAGAGGGTTGTCCTCTCCCGTGGTTCCGAAAAAATCTACAATTACAATTAATATGGTGCGTTGTGGGGGAACTTTCATGTTGATATAAATGCTCTCAAATGCTTTTTGTCTCATTCTCAGTTTGTCATGAAATCAGTTTGTCCAATGTCGCCGCCCACGACCCAGAAATCTCAAAAGTTATTATTTTCTTTCCAAAATCTCGTGCTAATTAAAACATAAAATTAAGTAAATGTTTATGTATTTTAATGACGGAGTTTAACAAGTGATATGAGAAATAATAACATTAACATTACATTCACAACACATATATTTTATTACTGATGGACATATTTAACACCTGAAATGGGAAGACTGTTATAAATAACCACATGAAAATACACAACAACCAATACAATATGACATGATTAGTAAAGAATATATCCACATTTCCAGCACTATTAAAATACTGAACCAGGATGAATAAATATAATTAAATAAAGTTAAAGAAACAAAAATAAACAATTACATATATGATATTGTTTCAATGATTTCTAATCAAATAATAACAAAAATATTTTCAAACTAATTAATGTTTTTCACGCGTATATTTACTCAAAATTGTTGTAAGTGGCAGTTACCTTTGAATTAAAGCGATCAATTAAAATTAAAAGAATAGCCTGTCCTTAATCAAAACACGGACAGTGCAATCACAGAAAAGAACAATAAAACAATTAACGCACTGACATTTACCCCGGCCCCTAGTTTATGACACCTAACAAGGGATATTGACACATCACTATTGGCAACCTCAGAGCAGACGGAGAGGGGACACATGGCTTCTGCACTGACGGCGCGTGATTACAAAAATACTGGTTTTGGGGCGGCCATTTTTTGGGGGATTTTACGTTTTATTTATATAACGATGACAAGCTGAAATATTGGGGGGGGGGCGGCCGCCCCCCCTGCCCCCCCATTACCTACGCCCCTGTACCTATTACTGATGTTTACCTGAATCTCTACATATTACAGATGTTAACGTGAATCTCTACATATTACAGACGTTTACCTGAATCTCTACCTATTACTGATGTTAACCTGAATCTCTACATATTACAGATGTTTACGTGAATCTCTACCTATTACAGATGTTAACCTGAATCTCTACCTATTACTGATGTTCACCTGAATCTCTACATATTACTGATGTTTACCTGAATCTCTACATATTACAGATGTTTACGTAAATCTCTACCTATTACAGATGTTCACCTGAATCTCTACCTATAACTGATGTTTACCTGAATCTCTACATATTACAGATGTTTACGTGAATCTCTACATATTACAGATGTTTACCCGAATCTCTACCTATAACAGATGTTTACGCGAATCTCTACCTATTACAGATATTAACCTGAATCTCTACCTTTTACAGACGTTTACGTGAATCTCTACCTAGAATTGACGTTTACGTGAAACTCTACATATTACAGATGTTTACCTGAATCTCTACATATAACAGATGTTTACGCGAATCTCTACCTATTACAAATATTAACCTGATTCTCTACCTATTACATATGTTTACCTGAATCTCTACCTTTTACAGATTTTTATGTAAATCTCTACCGATTACAGATGTTTACGTGAATCTCTACTTATTACAGATGTTGACGTGAATCTCTACCGATTACAGATGTTTACGTGAATCTCTACCTATTACAGATGTTTACGTGAATCTCTACCTATTACAGATGTTAACGTGAATCTCTACCTATTACATATGTTTACGTGAATCTCTACCTATTACAAATATTTACGTAAATTTCTCTACCTATTACAGGTGTTTACGTGAATCTCTACCTATTACATATGTTTACGTGAATATCTACCTATTACAGATGTTTACGTGAATCTCTACCTATTTCATATGTTTACGTGAATCTCTACCTATTTCATATGTTTACGTGAATCTCTACCTATTACAGATTTGTACGTGAATCTCTACCTATTACAGATGTTTACGCGAATCTCTACCTATTACAGATGTTTCCGTGAATCTCTACCTATTACAGATGTTACGTAAATCTATACCTAGCTATTACAGATGTTTACGTTAATCTCTACCGTTAACAGATGTTTACGTGAATCTCTACCTATTACAGATGTTTACGTGAATCTCTACCTATTACAGATGTTTACGTGAATCTCTACCTATTACAGATGTTTACGTGAATCTCTACCTATTACAGATGTTTACGTGAATCTCTACCTATTACAGATGTTTACGTGAATCTCTACCTATTACAGATGTTTACGTGAATCTCTACCTATTACAGATGTTTACGTGAATCTCTACCTATTACAGATGTTTACGTGAATCTCTACCTATTACAGATGTTTACGTGAATCTCTACCTATTACAGATGTTTACGTGAATCTCTACCTATTACAGATGTTTACGTGAATCTCTACCTATTACAGATGTTTACGTGAATCTCTACCTATTACAGATGTTTACGTGAATCTCTACCTATTACAGATGTTTACGTGAATCTCTACCTATTACAGATGTTTACGTGAATCTCTACCTATTACAGATGTTTACGTGAATCTCTACCTATTACAGATGTTTACGTGAATCTCTACCTATTACAGATGTTTACGTGAATCTCTACCTATTACAGATGTTTACGTGAATCTCTACCTATTACAGATGTTTACGTGAATCTCTACCTATTACAGATGTTTACGTGAATCTCTACCTATTACAGATGTTTACGTGAATCTCTACCTATTACAGATGTTTACGTGAATCTCTACCTATTACAGATGTTTACGTGAATCTCTACCTATTACAGATGTTTACGTGAATCTCTACCTATTACAGATGTTTACGTGAATCTCTACCTATTACAGATGTTTACGTGAATCTCTACCTATTACAGATGTTTACGTGAATCTCTACCTATTACAGATGTTTACGTGAATCTCTACCTATTACAGATGTTTACGTGAATCTCTACCTTTTACAGATTTTTACGTGAATCTCTACCTATTACAGATGTTTACGTGAATCTCTGCCTATTACAGATGTTTGTGTGAATCTCTACCTATTACAGATGTTTACGTGAATCTATGCCTATTACAGACGTTTACGTGAATCTCTACCTATTACAGATGTTTACGCGAATCTCTACCTATTACAGATGTTTACGTGAATCTCTTCCTAATGTCGGTAAACGAACTTAGCGAGAAAGACGAGGTTCTCACTACAGCAGCTTACCTTAACGTTTTTTGGAATAACTCGTTTTTGAAGTGGGACCCGGAAGACTATGGCGGAATCAAGCTCTACCACTGGCCACAGGTTTAAAAGTGTCAAGAAAAATGTCAGATACAAGATAAGACTAACAATAAGCACTACCGGTGGACGTAACATATAATACTAAATTTACAACCATAACCATGCAAATGCTATTCATTTATATATTTTTTTTTAATGTAAACTATATTTCACAACTTGTTCATGAAGATAATCTTTGCTTACATCGATGTGTGGAGACCGGATTTGGCACTGAAAAACTCGTATCTGGATAATAAAGGGCTTGGTCGAGAATCTCTTCACGTCCTCAACATCCATACTGGCTTGATTCTCTGGTATCCATACCAGGTAATAAATGGTAACTTCCCTTTATTGTTTTGTAAACCAACAACGAATTAATTATTTTTCTTGGTTCTTGTATGAAACGGATGTTCAACAAACTAGCGCAATAATTTGTCTGTTCCATAGGTTTTTAAATCCACGTGTTCAATTGATATCTTCTACTTCCCATTCGACTACCAGACATGCTACCTGAGATTCCAGGCCCGGAGCTATGGCAGTCATGAGGTATTTTAACTTCATTTTAAATTTAATACACTGTTAAGAATCTTGTGATTAATATCTCTTTTATCTTGAATTAATGAGGTAAATATTCATGACTGACCTAAAGATTATCCACACAATACAGGAATTTATGTAATCAGTATATATGAGCCGCGCTCTGTGAAAAGGGGGTTTAATGCAAGTGCGTCAATAGTCGTCCAAGATTAGCCTGTGGAGTCCGCACAGGCTTATCAGGGACGACACTTACCGCTGTTATGATATTTTTCGTTCAAAGAAAGTCTCTTCGTAGCAAAAAACCAGTTTAGGCGGAAAGTGTTGTTCCTGATAAGTCTGTGATGAACTGCACAAGCTAATCCGGGACGACACTTTACGCACATGCATTAAACCCCCTTTTCACAGAGTGTGGCTCATATGCTTTAGGTGAATATGCACAGCGGCTATAATGGCTCCAAAGGATTCAATCTTGCGTACTATGAAGAAAACTCGGCGTGGACGATTACGGACACAGCATGGCATGTCGAGCCCGAATCAGAAACAACCATAAGTTTTAAACTGACACTTCAGAGAAAACCAATGTATTTCATGCTGTCAGTACTCTTGCCGATTTTTATGTTGTCCATTTTGAACATCTGCGTGTTCGTGTTGCCTGTCAGCGCTGGGGAAAGAGCGAGCTACGCAGTCACGGTCTTCTTGGCGTTTGCCGTTTTCTTGACGATTGTTTCAGAAACCCTCCCACAAAACTCCGATTCCGTTCCCGTGATAACAATCTTCCTCGCCATGCAAACAATCATAAGCACGCTGATAACAATATTTGCACTTATCTTATTGCGGTTAAAGAGCTTCTTCGAAGATATAAAAGACCCAATACTTCTCGTCAAACGTATGCGCTTGCTTAAGCGTATCCCATGCCTTAGATATGTTGGAAGGAACAAATACTCGCACGAACCAAAGAAAGAAACAGACAAAGAGCTGAATGTGGAAACGAAGGATGAAGAACCTTCTGGCACTGGATTAAAAATGAACGTTGAATCATTGTTGAATAAAAACCCAGAAGATGACAATGACAAAGGCGATGAGAATTATTGGAAAGATGTTGTCAATTTTCTTGACTTTTTGTTTTTTGCTCTGTTTGCGATAGTCCTTATCTTCTCGGTTGGCATTTCTCTGGGGGTTGCATCCTAAAAATACAAAGTCTTTAACGAAGAAGATGATTTAGCGCACAGCGAGTATGATGATTACACTTATTATTATTATTAAATGGACAATTGTGATTTTTATGCTGTTTTATCATATATCATGCATAATATATATTGTTTGCATTGCATGTACTTGTAAATGTTATCATAACTATATATTCGTTTCAATATCATGTTTTCAAACATCGAGTGTCCATGCTACTATAGTGTCGTGTTTAACCGTGTTTTTGTGTTTAATTAAATATGAAGAAGTGAAACTCCAGAAGCTGCAGCAGTATTGCAGTTTTATCATACACACCTCTGTGGTCCTTTATTCACTGGTATAAATATTAAAATATTTTCCTGCCATATGATAATTGGTTATACAAAACGATTAAATTTTGTCTATTAACAAAAGAAAACAACATTGTGTTATTGTTGTTTTATGCATACTCTTACAAACGGATGTATTTACGTATTTTATTTATCGATAGGCTATAAATCAATTATTGTTTAAATTTCCAAATCATCAATCAGCAATCCACACAAGACATTTTGGTCGACGAATTGGCAAATTAAATCTAGCCATGTTTTATTTTGAAGTATGCAATTGATGTTATGCTGCTGTGTCGTCACATGTTTATGTAATCGGGAACGTGTTTCTCCTAATTTCCATAATTATTCGCCAAATAACGTAAAGCTTTGTCAAACAATTAAGCTATTTACATTTTCAGTTGTAATACATATCTCCAACTAACTACAAATGTATTATTTAAAACTATTAAGCCATTAACATTCGTGTTACATTTTAATGCAGGTTGATGTCCTTTTTTTCTGGTTTATTGATTGAATGTTTTTCATATTTCTGTATACGCACATCTGGTGGTTGGTATCTAATTATGCGCATTATAAAACTACAAAACGTGTTGTGTTTTTGTTCATTTGTTATTATGGAATCAATTATTCTAAAACCGAACAATTATGCACACATAACGTGAAGTTCATCGATTGTTAAAGTTGAGCCGTTTTACGACAAAACCTATCTTAATGACCAAACATTTCTTTTTGTTAAGTTAACAGTTCACAATTTTGTATGACATCACCTTTAACAAACACATGATGTTGAAGTTGCTTTCCTAATGTCAATCTAGATGTAACTTACACGTTTTGTCGCGGAACGGCTCATATTCAATTTATCGATGGTCATATTCGTTAATACTAAACATTGCGTTAATTGTTTGCATGGACAATTTTTTGGATATAAAGTCGTATGACGATGTTGAACGAACTGATATCCGAAGGTTTGTCCATTCAAACGATTAACGCAATTTTGCGTACAGTTAACACATATACACAGTTTGATACATCAACGTAAATTACGTCTTATAAAGCATAACTTGATAATAAGTTCCCTTTACGACTCATCACATATAGACATTAGTTATTATAAATCAACGTAAACAATATTAGGCACATAAACGGTATATGTGTATCATTCATAATTGTGACCTAAGTTGTGTGACTTACTTAAAACGGTGTCTATACAGGATTGATGTATTTTTTTTTATAAAATACTTAAACGTCAAACTTCTCGGCAAATTGCCTATTGATCTGCGTTTTAACACAGAGAGCTATTTGTTAGAGGATGGCTTTTTTGCAACAAATCTTAGAAACCTAATTTAGCGATGAAATAACAATATGTTTAAAAATGGTGAAAATCTGACACACTACATCATTATTTTCGGGTTGAACAACTCGTTTTTCCTATTGAAGAGGTAAAACAAATCCCATCAAAAAATCAAAGCGCTAAAAGCACCTTAAGTTGTTAAGGAATGTCGCGTATCTCCCTTACCTATGTTTATTTAATTGCGAATGCAAAAATTTCTTCGCAATATTTTTTCAAATTGTAGCCTACATGCTGATGAAGTGACACTCATTCACTTGAAACGCAAATATCAAACATATTGATACGAAAGAACACGGCAATTAAGCACATTTGTCGATTTGTTGCGTCGTGTATTAATGATGTGTAATTTAAACCGGAACTGTAAAAAAAATATTCACATTACAGGTATTTGAGTATTCATGTGTACTTAAGAAACCCAATTAGTTACCCACCTACTAATTCTTTGAAACCTTCCAGTGTTAGAAATGATAACGCGTGACTTTGAGTTAAATGCAAATTTTGAGGTTGAACATTGGAAAAAAGTATCTGCTTTAGTACACCTACAATTTGTTTTCTTATTTTAAACGGCTGTCGCATCAGTTCCGAAATTATGTTATTGAACGAGTACATGGAAAATATTGTAAATGTCTGTGCTGCTTAAGTTGCTTAAACATATCAGTTGCTAACTTTTTCGTACTTCGTGGTCATGTTTGCTCCTTACTCAGTTACTCTTTTTCATATGACCCAAAACAAATATTTAAGAAAGCTTTACTTAAAACTTCGAAATCTAGACACATAAGGTAGAACCAACTTGGTAATGCACATTAGACGTTTACTGTAAAAATAATTGGCTTCCCGTGAATTTCTAATGACGTCGGAGATGTACCGGTAAGTGTGTTCATGAAACCAAAGATTTATCCAAAACATGCCTTGCCTATATTTATAGCTACCTGGAGGTTATGAAGTACATACACTTGAAAACTTAATCAAATATTAAACGAAACTTGTATTTTGATTAAGCCTTTGCCTACGTATTTGCCTTGCAAATGTTCTCGATTGCTGACAAATATCAATGAATGTCGTTTCTATAGTGTAATGCTTTTAAAGTGAGTATTTGAATTTCTCATTGGCTTAATAATTAAATAAAAATACATGTTTAAAACGATATAAAATCTTTTAAATGGTCAACAGAGTAATTGTTTGTTCAAAAAGGACAAACTATACTATCGGAAGCCGCACATGATTTGGGTTGGTGCTGGTAAGATGTATCGTGATATATAAATTGTATATATGTAAATGTACACAAATACTTGCAGCAATTCCATTTTACCTATATGTTTATACCCTCGTAAAATAAAAATTAGGAATATTTGTGTGTGCTTTATTTCCGAACATATTGGACCGATTGCTAAAACCTTTAACGGGCCATAAAGCGTAACGCTCTTTAACAATAACAATTTAAAGAGATTAAACTCACATTTTGAAATAAAACTTGACGTGTTTGCCTAAAAGCTCGAACGTGATTTAAACGACTGTTAGCTTATTGACTGTAAAAGTGTTGATATACTGAGCCCAGATATTCCCATCGTATGGAAGTTTGATATCCATTGTGTCAACGGGATGACGAAATTTTTTTGTATATACTAAACAAATTTCGACTGAAAATAGTGAGCTAGAGGGATGACATAAAATTAGTGACATAGACAATGTTGTGTGGTATTTTGGGCATGACACACATTCTATTTTTAGCTCAAGCTGGAGTTTTGTGCAATGAAGCGGATCCGTATTGAATAATTCTTTCAAGGGACCACCTATGGAAAATCTGTATGAAATACCCCCGTTAGTTTGATTGGAAGATCATGGTTTTTAGGCGTTTTATTTTTTATTTTTAGCTTTGTTGACAATCTTGTGCATTGAAGCGGAATCATGTGCATATGTTTGGTAGCGTACTTTACATGTGTAGAATTTCACAAAGATTGTCAAAGAAAATTATTTTTTTGAGAAATACAGAACTTTTGTCTCGTTTATTGTTTACGACATCGTAGCACCCGCCCGACCACACAACTACCCAATCAGTTTTCGTAAATCTATAACAAAAAATATTTATTTATTACGCCATCTTAAAAAAAACAACATACCATTCGTTCAGACGAGGAAAAGAAAGCGTATTTGGGATAAAAAGTTTACAAAAATGGGAGAGACGAACGAGAATAAGTTTTCTTCATTGTGTACACACCGAGTCATACTGATAATAATGTATCGACGTCACGGGCTATGCATACAATGCTTTTGCTGGTTCACGACATTCCAAGAAATCCTTAGGTAGGTAGCCGTTAAACGTACATTCTAACATGATTCTTGCTGATCTACTTATCAACAAAACCGAAATACGCGTTCTTAAACTGCTCATAAACAACACAAAATCAGGTCCCGAATCTCAGCACAACACACACGTATACACTAGTAAAAATAAAAAAAGTTCTTTTTTCAACTGCTTACATTTTTATCAAATTTCACGTAAGAGTCTCAATTATTTTCATAAAATGAGTTTTTATTGTCCTCTGAATTAAACCAGTTTTAAATGTTTTAAAAATAAATCCGTCTTTGCAAACCTTTTTTAAGAAACAGTCTAACAAACAAATACTATTTGGAAGCCCTGTCGTGCTAAAGGAGCTTCAACAAAGCTCGTACACTCAGGTACATGCATAGATTTATTTGAAAACAAGACGCTACAAACTGACGCTCTTTTGCTTGGTTAGGGACGTATCTACGACTAAAACTTGTGGTAAGACTAGGACACCGATTTAACCCTTTAGAGTCGAGCAGAACCGAGGTGCTTCTTCATAAAATCCACTGTCCTTGACAGCGCGAGATCAGCGCACTCTTTGTTGTAATTTTCCTTGTTGTTCGGATTAGTAAACCCATGACCCGTGGGGTACATGAACAACTCGAAATTCGTCTTGCCCGCAATGGCCGCTTCAAATGCGCGCGCGTCTTCCGGTGCGGAGAAGCCTGCGATGGTGTCCAGTTCCCCAAAGTGCGCCTGTACCGAAATGTTGATTGTCTTGACGTCACAGAGCTCCGCCTTCGGGATGCCATAGAAAGGTGCGGCCGCCGATAGCTCCCCGACGAGCGCCGCCGCTGCGATACTCAGAGCACCGCCCATGCAGTAGCCGGTGACGCCCACCTATGTTAAAATTAACATTAATAGATGATACTGGTTCACTTGCTTACGCGCAGGGCTTTGATTATAAACCATTGCCCACCCGATGTGCCTCACAGTTATCAAACATTTTAACCTTAACATTTTACAGGTAAAGTAGGTCTCAACTGAGCGAGCAATAGAGCGGGCCTCTTCTCTGCAAGTAGTTTATCATCCGCAGCATCTTCGGAACCTACGGTCACTTCAATACGCTTATATTAACTTTATATATACTTTAATGACAACGGATTATATACCATGGGTTATAGGCGCTTAAGCGAGAAAAGAAGAAACATAACCATTACGTAAACCAACACATTTTGTTTACAAGTAAAACACGGATACCTTTCTTCAACCTTTGCCCATGAGGAACAGCGCGTCGCCCCTGATGTCCTCTACGGCCCCGGCCCAGTCCAGGCCACCCATAAAGTGCCCGGCTTCCTCGTGATCCTTGGCCACCTTGCCGCGGTACAGGTCGGGAACCAGCGTGATAAAGTTACCAATTTTAGCGAGCTCCTTGCCGCGCGCGATGATCTGCTCGTTCATCCCCCACCATTCCTGACGAACAGAACAGTTATAATTGAGCCTCGCTCTGTGAAAAAGGGGTTTAATGCATGTGCGTAAAGTTTCGTCCCAGATAAGCCTGTGCAGTCCGCACAGGCTAATAAGGGACGACACTTTCCACCTATATGGTATTTTTCGTTTAAAGGAATTCTCTTCTTAGCGAAAATACAGTTTAGGCGAAAAGTGTTGTCCCTGATTAGCCTGTGCGGACTGCACAGGCTAATCTGGGACGACACTTTACGCACATGCATTAAACCCCCTTTTTACAGAACAAGACAGTTATAATTGAATTCCAGAAACATTATAAGGAGATTAATATTCTTGTTACCGTTAGGTAGTATTATACGATATAGGAAATATATCGAGCAAAACGCTGTTTACATGATTAAAGCTATGGAAACAGTTAATGCAGGGCATTGTGGTTTTTATTAGTTTAATGGGTAGCCCAACACCGCTAATCATCATATTTCAATAAAACAGCAAGAATAACAATAACTGCAGCAATACTTATATAAATAATATGAATTATCCTAATAATGACGATTATGAAAGGTATCATTTGACCGTCACAAATAATAAGAGTTGCGTCAAACGAAAATGGGTCTTAAGCAGTATGCGTCCATTGTAGCTCAAAACTTATTCGCGCCGTCTGGTCAGACGATAAAATGTCCTGTTATGACATAACGAAACCTTGCCTAACTTTATAGCGGACAGGGAGGCCCCTCACCAGACTGCGATAATGCGTATATGACATAAGACCCATTTTCGCATGACTCGGCTTATAAGACATATTAAAATACCGATTATCGTTCATATGAATGCACAAAAGCTATAACGTGTTCAATGCATTTAAAAGAAGACAAAGCACAAATTATTAATTGTGTATCTGATTTCCATACCCATACAATAAGAACAATGAAATGCATACAAATTAATTACTGTTTTTGGCTACGGGTTATTGCCTTGTTTCCGAAGCACACACACGTAAGTATCTGATAACGAATAAGGTAGATATTGCATTTTGAATATGGACATCTGTCCTTTATTCAAGTTTATAAGGGTTTGTACATTTGCGTTTATGCACAGAATTGAAAACGAACTGTTTAAGTGTGATTTCATATTCTTAACCGAAGAACAGCGGATGTCTATAACGAGAAATATATAAGGTAAAGCTGTATTTTCTTATATGGTTTCTTAGTTTATAGTGTGTTGTGTATGTTGTTTTGTTGTTGTTGTTATTTGAGAATTTATTCACTGACGAAAAATAGTTAATGAATAAATTATTTATTTTGTGCTTGTACATAATGTAATGGACATTTCGTGTAAAATATAAACATATATATATATATTATTTTTCGATACATGCCTACTTTGAGACTCGAACTCGCCTCTACAAAATAGCATACTTCAATGAGTATTTTACTACACGTAAGCTCTGTTATCTATAGTGCGCATGCATCATGTACATTGTATTCGTAACGTTTTTACTTCTACTTCTGATTTTCCCGCGCCCGTTTAAAGAGTCATCCGACACAACTTTTTATTTGTTATAAAAATAAATATTTAAATGGGTTTTCATAAAACTAGATATGTGTTAATCAACCATTAAAATAAAATTGGTCAGTAAATGAATGATGATTTATATAATATTGTTACATATTATAATTTTATGTGTAGTATTGTTCACGACTCTTCCATAAATGTCACATATATGAACAGGTTTTATCAAAATATGTGAGTACAATTTGTCCATGAACAATTAAACGCCTTATATTAATTGCAATTATGTTCAACTTATACCAAAATGTACCAGCAACGTTGAGAATGTATAACAATGATAGGTCATGTATGAAAGCGGATATATGCAAACATACATATTGTAAAGAAATACTATTTTCTCCGCGATATAAAGCGAAAGCTTTTTACCGCAGGGTCCAGCGTAAGCTATTTCACCGCAAGGTATAGCGAATGCTTTTCACCGGAAATGGTGTCCTTTGTTTACATCACTCTGTACATATACCAGTATTTAATTTTTTTAGCACACATCATAAAAACTGAAGAAAGTATGTACATATGAATTGTAATTATGCAAAATACGTGCATGATAATCGTAATAGAGTATTATGGTATTATGTTAAAAGGCATGTTTTTTATATTATTTATAGCCATATTACAAGAAATCATTTTTGATGTCGATACTTGTCAAACCATAATTAGACTCATAACTCCCTGTACGTTAATCAGTTCACACTTTTAAATATGAGCATAGTGTACTATTTTATATTAGTGTCAATATATAAATATATGTAAAAATGTATCAGTTAGGTGGATAAATTATGATTTATTGTATATTATGTTGAAGAATTGATATAAGTATGCACAAAGTTTTTAGAAAAAGATATCTTCCTAAATTTCGCTTTATATATATACACACTGCTTGTCTGTAAACAAAATATGTGAAGTTTGTCTACGGGTTATAAAACACCTGATAAACATATTAAAGATAAACTTTGTCTTCGTTTTGCCGAAAGGTACCAGCCAAGCTGAGAAAGCATTAAACCGACAGGTTATTAGCGGAAAATAATAATTCACCAAATGGTATAGAGCAAAATCGATGTTTAAATGTTAGAAGCACAATAACAACTCTATTTACATATTCCTCTTTAGTATTAATTGGCACCAAATTGGTTAATCTGCTTAAATCTTCTGAGTTTATTTAAATATTTTACGTTAAGTGGACAAAATAGACCTCAAATTATTTTATGGTCACGTTTTATTGTTTGAAGTCTATTTACAACTTGAACTTTTTTAAATAGCTCAAACATGAAATTACCCTTTTCAGTGAATTCATTTACGTCAAGTGGTTCCGATCAAATAACCACATACTTGAGTTGTAATACAATATCAAACGGCTTTGTCACAATTATAGCGATAGCGTTATATACCCATTATGACTTGCATTATACAGTAATGGTCACATAATATATTTTTTACTCGCCACCTTATATAACACTTTGTGCAATTTATCGTGTCAGGCAATTCAAATTGAAACCAATGGATTGCGTTTTACATGTTTTACACTCAAACATTAATGCATAATAGCCATATTGTTGAAATAGGATAAACTTAAAAGAAACGGTAATCGTATCCTATTATATCGAATTACAGGGTCTTCAAGCAGTAGTACAGAACAATGATCTGTTTAAATATATATTAAGTCAATATTTATTTCTTAACAATTATTGTGTGAAAAACTTTTTCCTAAGCATTGGAAACATATTTAGCAAACAAATTAAATACCTAAATTATGTATGCAAGAAATGTCTTTAAAAATGTAATTAACGTTCATTAATGTCAAGATGGCATGCTTACAATAGGAAGAGTACCAAGATGATCGGTGACTTCTCAACCATCATAACATACTACGTATCTTGTGTATGTCATAAGTATCGCAAATAGTGTTGTCATACCATGCACACAAAGATCATTAAAATAGGGTTCGATATATGTCAACAAACAACCGCTGTGCATGTGTTTTGCGAAACGTCACCTTATCTGAAACCGCAATGGTCAGGGATTTAATATTTTGTGAGTAACACCATCTAGTGGTCCTCTACTACTTTTGTTCTAATCATGGTCCTAGAGTCACATCTGACTACGCTTCAGAAGTCACATTATTAAGTTAGACTTATATAGTTAATTACTCTTCATTTTTTAATTCACAAGGGTCAGTGTTTTAGTATTCGTTGTATAACATCCTTAGTCATTTACACAGTTCGTTCAAATAACGCCCATGAGGTCTAAATGTGCCTTGCCCTGGTGCTACTTGTTTGCTTTACATTAATATAGTAAACCAAATAAAAGAATCTTCTCTAAAACCGCAAGGCCGAAATTTTTGGCATTTGGCATGTTACATGTATGGTTGTTCTCTTCCAAGCGCGTTCAAATCATGCCCCATGGGGTCAAAACTAGCCACGCCCATCGTAAACATCGTACGGTGGTCGTTAACCTAGTTTGTTCAAATCATGTCCCTAGGGTAAAACTATAATAAGCCCTAGTTGATACTTGATTTCCTTATATGTATATTGTAAAATCTTTAAAAATTGTCTTCTCTGAAACATGAAGTTTGTTATTTGCCATGTAACATCTAATAGTGGCTGCCTGCAATGTTTGCTCAAATTATGCATATAGAGTAGAAACTAGCCACGCCTCAGGGGTCAAATGATTAATATAGACTTTTATAGACTTTATAGTAAATATAGATGCACTTTTAAAGTATTCTTTTCTGAAACCACTATTCTCTTAAACCGTTATGGTAAGGGTTTTACTATTTGGTGTTCGACATGGTACTGCGGTCCTCTATGAAATTTGTTTAAATCATGCCCCTCGGGACAGCATTTGTCTACCCAAGGGTTTACTTTGTTTTAAAAGAATCAATGCAACTATTTTGTTAATAAAAAAATTAGAACACGAAACCATAACCGTTGAAAAGAAAAAAATCGTCAATTCCTCCACCCACAACAACCGAGCAGTATAACAGCGTGAACATGTGTTTATTGCGCACATTTGGTATACTTTAATAGCTTTTTATAATTTTATAATCGTGGTCATTGATGCACTTTATGCTAACATTGTTGCTGTAGTTCTGACGCATTGCAAGTATTTAGTTTAGTCGTAATGTGTGTTTTTTTTATCGATTTTTGGAAACTGTTTATTAAATTAGTATAGTTAAATAAAGCAATGCAATTTCTAATTTTAACTTGTGACTAATAAATAAATAAATTAAGGCGCGCTAAAAATGACCCAATATTTAATTGGCCACCTCAAAATTTCAAACCAGGGATCATTTAACTGCTATTGTTTTTAATCTTTTGCAAATTCTGTAAATGATTCATATTGTTTGCTCACCTGAGCACGAACTGCTCAAGGTGAGCTTTTATGATCATTATAAATACGACGTCGTTCCACAATAGAGAAAACATTTATGAGTCAATCTTTATAAAACGTTTTCAGAATATTTATCTTAACATTTACTAAGTCGAGTTTAAATCTGGGGCACGTCCGTCCAAAAAACTAATTCACCAGGTCAAATACAAGAAAAATCGTTTTACCACACTAGAGGCCACATGTATGACCCGATCTTAAAACATTGTTTGTATTGACGATATCTAGGTCAAGTTCGAATCCGGGTAACTTACGCTCACAATCTAGGTCAACAGGTCAATTCTTGGAAAAGCCTTGCTGCCACTCAAGAAAATACATTTTTGACTCGATGTTAATCAGACTTATTATGATTTTTTTATTTTTAAATTGTTTAGGCTATGTAAGAATCTGGGTTAGATGCGTCCAAAAATATTGTCATCATGTCAAATGGCATAAAAACCTTGTTACCACATTAGAGCCCACATTTTTGATTCAATCTTGATGACACTTAGGCGCAATAATTATTTTAACGTTAAATATGCTGCGTTTGAATCTGGGTCACGTGGGTCAACACACTAGGTCACCAGGTCAAATCTTTGAAACACTTTTTTCCCACTAGAGAGGCCACATTTATGACTCAATGTGGATGTTACTTAGATTATTTATCATGACAATATATAGGCCGAGTTCTAATCTGGGTCATGTGTGTTCAACTTTATGGGAAACATTAATGACTCAAGCTTAATTTAACTTGGTCAGAACGTTTATCTTAATAATTTCTATGCCAAGTTTAAATATTGGTCAGATGCGTCTTCAAACTAGGCCACCAGGAAAAATCTACAAGCCTTATAACCTCTCTAGGGTCAGATTAAGGACTCAGTCTTAATGAAACTTGGTCAGAATGTTAATCATAAAGACATGAAGGCTCTGTTTTTACTGGGGTAAAGTGTGGTCAAATACAAGATCATCTGGTCAATTCTTCAACAATTGGTGTGAACTCAGTTGAGCGTCTTAGAGCCATCACATCCTTCTCGTTATTATAGGCAATGCACGCGCTACCCACACGTCTACAATGTTCTCTTTAAAAGACGAAAACAAAAGTAACATAAAGCTAGTACAGCGAAAAATAAAATCAATAGAGACAGAGAGATACATGGCAGTTAACACTGTGCAATGGTCAGGGGACTTGGCGTTTTCTTATTTAATATGATGTTTCATGTTATATGATATGGTATCTTCCTACAAAGATTTGTATTAAAATGTTTAAAATGATTTTGTAATTCTTGCTTGTCTTTTGTTCTTCGTAACATAGAAATACCTCAGACAAATCGCCCATAGAAATCCAAATGCTTTCTTATACACTGATTTCAGAGAATATAATTTTATTGGGGTTCATTTCGGATTCGCATTTAATGATAAAAAAATCACAATGAAACGTAAATAAGAAATAATTCGTGTATGTGTAAAAAATAAAACCGAGTTGTTCCATTAAAACATTTTATCAATTAGAAAAATTGGTTGGATCTTAGCCAGGTGTTCAAGATGCAAAGCTCCATCCGAACCAAACAGAAAACATGGGGTTCGTACAAGTTCATAAACATTCTAAATTCAACAAAGGAACATATCTACTTATAGATAAACGAGCGTTCACCTACATCCAAACATACATGTCAAAGTCAACCTTTTGTTTAAAGGCAACATTTCAAAGGGCGCAATGAATAAAATGAACAAGTTTATTATGGAAGAAGAGTCATACCTCAATAAGAACAAACATGTATCCTCAGTTTGTGGCTGGATTAAACTTAAATAGTATATGAAAGTTTCATTAAACAATCAATCTTGCTTTTATGTGAAATACACAAAAATTCATTAAATCGAATGTGAAATACTGTTCTTGATTTCTGACAAAAATGGCAAAAAATATATTTACAAGATAGTACCATACAAACCACGCGATCTACTGTCAATTATGTACAAATATATAGTGATATTGACTAGATCTTGGTAAAAAATTTCATGCACGGTGTTTATTTAAAGACATAATTTCCCCAAATATAACCAGGTTTGGGGTGTTGTTTAAAGCTACATTCTACACAATATAACTCTCACACAGCTATCTTTTAAGCTTTGCATGCTTTGTCTTCTTGCCATCGTTTAAAAAGTGTGAAACACATCAAATAGTTCGACCGGGTGAAATGTATTTTATATCGGAGTACAGTCAAATCTGGGTACAGCAGCCAAGCGAGGGAAGTGGTAAAGGTGACTGCTGATGCAGGTTGCTGCCGTTGTCTACAAATTTGTCTTTACACAAAAAGAATCATAAACACATATTCTAGTGAGGCACTCCTCTACAAGGCATCGGATCGGGTGCTTAGATATATTAACACTTTTGTGAACCGTACACTGATAATACATTATAAACCTATCATATGCATCTATGCAAACAGAAGCGATACTATTAAAGGGTACAATTTTCAATTATTATTTAAGTGTCCGTATGACACAATGATCACTATTGTTTTGTGAGTTGTTAATCTACAAATTGAAATAATATATAATAGAGTATAGCTTAAAATAATATAAGCTATGTATAGTTTCATTTTTCATTTTTATTATAAACATATATTAATTTTGTTTATTTCCGACTGTATCTCCGATACGGGAAAACTCGACAATTGCAACTGCAATACCATGATTCATATTCAGTCATTGCAATAAAACAGAATACATGAATGCAAACATGTTGAATAATATTTATCTTAAGCCCCAGTCCCATAATTGCACGGATAGATACGGCATTCCTGGATAGCCCCGGATCCCCACGGATCTTCCATAGACCATCATCCCGATGAAAACATGGCATCCTCACGGACCAACCAGGCAGCAACACGCAATCAACACGGCGCCCACAAGGAAATCCCGGCAGAACTACGGCCGCTGTAGAAGCTGGCATCTCATCAGCATCAGCATCAGCTTGTCCTCGGTCGTCTTCTCATCGCCCATGTTGCATCGTCGGTAGCACAGGAGACATGCGTACAACTCCCGCCGTGGTCCTTGATGGTCAGGGGTCTGAAATTCGTTTCCGGACTGCCAAGAACGCACATGAACAACCAAGGCATAAATACGGCTGTCCCCGGACCCTATACGAAAGCTACACGGACCATTCCGGATGCTGCCATCTTCCCGAAACGTCACGGATAAACAAGGCAGTTTTGAACTTCCCAAAACTGCCGTGTTGGCCTCCCGGAGGATATTCACAAACTTTCCAGGATCGACAGGGAACGACACGAAGACAAACGGCGGCTACACCGTTCACATGCCGGAAAGTCTGTTGCATCGATCAAATTTGATAATTGAAAGATTATAATAACTTGATTTAAAGAGGGGACAACATTAGATGGTAATTAAAGCTCCTTATTCAGAAGTGCTCTTTGCGATCGGATTGGTTATCCAACTTGGCTGAGATATTTGGCTAATAAATATTATGATTCGATCTAATTGAGTTAGAGACCAGACAAAATTAAGTTGGTGTTTTTTAATCAAAGGGCTTCATGCTTATGTTTTTACATAATTCAATCATGGTCCTCGAAATCTTGCTAGTTATCGAACTTGACTAGATTTTATGCCTACATACATCTTTATCCTTATTTTAAAACGTTGATCCGATTTAAACAGTTTTAGTCAATTATAAATTCATTTTTTCTCCTTGGTTGACAATGTTAATTTGACCATTTGTATAATTTAAAGGCCATCATTTAAAAGTGCTTTATGCGATCTTGCTGGTTATTGAACTTGACCAATATATTGTGACCATAAACATCACGACCAAGTTTCATGATGATCCGATACAAACTGTTTGATTTATGGAGCGGACATCTTTTTACAAGACTCATCCATGGGCACACTTGATTCAATGTTCACTTTTAAAAAGTTGAATGATTTGACCTTGAGTACACTTGATTTAACCAATATCTGACGACTGTGATGAAAACAGTCAGACAATAGTCATGATTAGTCAATGCCAAAGTCTACCCGAGTCAAAGTCAGATAGAACACCATAGCCAACCATATTTTAACCATGTTTGGTCAAACTTGATTCAGATCACACAGATGTAGTACTTATTCTACCTGGTGGAAGTTTGAAAATCCGTATAATTTAGCCATATAACACTGTTAATAGATTTTTAATGTAGCAATATGTTAACGTTGAAATGCCAGAATAATTGAAGGATGTCATAATTTCTCCAGAATAATATTTTTGGTAGTAAGTTACATTAAGAGTTCCATACCCTGAGTCTTAAAGCCATACAGAAATTTGGAAAATCCAGAGAGACCAAAAGAAAGGATATTCTTGTCGCCAAACTTGAAGGTTAGGCAGATAATCAGTTGCCTCTTCCACAAATAACAATACATTCAAAACACAGAACTCAAGGTAACTCATTGGGTCAATGCCTTTAAAAGGTAAAGGAAACGAATCGATTTGGGTTATAAAGTGGTTTTAAAGCATGCCAAAATTTACATCAGGCCAACAATTAATAATGTAGCATGCAATTGAAGATACAGAATAACGTCATGCACTTGAATAATGAAATAATGTAATTATATTTTTGTATCATTTAACATGGTAAAAAAGATTTGTTTTCACAACATTAATAGAAAAAACAACATAATCTGCTGTAACATAAACGTATCATTGAAAGACATGTAATGGAAAGAACCCAGCATCATAGATAATAAACCATATTATACGCTCCTGTGTACCACATCAAGAGTGTCGTATACGTATTAATGGCATGTGTTCAGAGTCAAACCATGGCTCCATACCTCCACAGAGTATCATAACAGACTCTTGCTATTTTCTACGGCAAAATTAAGGGACGCAGCTCATTTGATATATATGAACATATTTTAATTGTTCCACCACGAAGCCGCTCGAAACAAAATACAACCCACAGATTATCTTTGATAAAGAATATCTAGCTTACGATAAAACGCACAAACGCACAATGCAGTCGGTTTGTACACAATTTAGATTGTATGATGCGATATTTATGTTCTCTCTTCTTTTTCAGAACAGAACTGCTTATTTCTAACGTCACAAGATAAGCCTGTGTTTTTACAGCTAGTGTCATTTGCTTTTTTCTTCTCCGGTACGAAATGGCGGAAGCTACAGTTGAGAAGGTAATATTTGGTTTCGAACGGCACCAAATGATAAACGTACCACTCACGTTGATGCTGTTTGTATTATACCGCTACTATGAATTTATATTAGTATGCGTGGTAATTAAGTTTTATATATGAAGATCTACTCCGAAAATTATTATAACGGTATAATAAACTTTTACATGACTGTAAACGTGCGAAATTATTGTAAATTAAATTTAAAAGGTAAGGGTTGACATAAACTGTATTATTATTTATAAAGCTGACGAATTTGTTTCATATTTTTACCTGGCTCCGACATTTTCCTCATTCTAATAATCAATGTAATTAAAATTAATAAAATTACAACAGTCAACATTGAGTTATAGAAAACAAAGACAAACACATTATAACACATTTGTTTTTGCAATTTTTTGCATTTTTTTGATTATATTTTTGCGAAGCAAGAAACGTAACGCTGATCTTAATTTTATGTTTAGCCTTGAAAACTATCAAATTTAATTGAGTCATTAGAATTGCACTGTATTCGTAATCGATATTCTCCATATTAAGCCAAAGAAAATCGTATCTTTAAATTACTGGATTTCTACTGGGACAATTAAACATTCTTGAAGCCTTTTCACCTTTGCTTCATTCGTCGCTTCCAGCGACGAATCAATTACACACAAAACGTGTTTCAACTTAATGATCTCACTTATGGCGAGCATTTTGTTACGATTTTTTGTCCTCATACACATCAAAGTAACAGCCTTGGAAATGGAAGACTGAAAACATCTAGCATTGTCTATGTTCGGCGTCCATCGTCATGCGGGGTTCGTTGTAAACTTTTACCTCGTAAACAGTTTAGAAGACATTTGAAGACATATTTTTAAATCGATCTGGTTGATACTATGTAAGAATGTTTATCTTGACCATATTAGGCCATATTTAATCTGTGACACGTGTGTTCACAAACGTGGACCAGTGGCATCTTAGGTGAAATACAGTGTTCCTATACAGAATATAACTTATATTAATAACCAAATCTTGATAACGTTTGGTCAGAATGTTTATATTGAAAACATGAAGGAATATATGTCAAGTAAACCCCACAACTAGGTCTCCATGTTAAAACGTTGAAAAACGTTGTTAACAGCATAGGCGACATTATTATGAAAATATCTTGGTCAAGTTCTTATCTGGGCATATTGGAGTCAAAATTTATGTCACTAGATCAATTCTTAGACATACCTTGTTATCACTGAAGAGCCCACATTTGTTCTTATAAATCTAGCTGAATCGTGGTAAGAAAGTGTATCTTGACAATATCTAGAACGACCGCTTCCGCCAGGTGACCACTATACTCAGTTCACCACTAAGTCCGGTTTGACTGTATACAAATGTCAATACAAGTTGTTTTTAATAATGTACGAATACCAATTAATTGTGGTTCGAAATTAATTATGGCTTGATTTATTAGTCTGCTCAACAGTGTATTTATGTCTTGTGATATGTTTTTACAGACAGATACCGCGATGGAACAACAAAAGATGTTCCAGACCATAGCGGCCATAGAATTGTACCATGCACAACGCGAGGTGGCAAACTATTTAGAACTAGCATACCTGCACCTGGCTGATCACGCGGATGTTGCCAAAGAGGTATGTGAAAGATATATTTATGCTAATAAATATTACCATAGTAAGTCATCTTTATTAAAAAATAATATATTATACAAGAACAACATGTTAACTTCGAAATAAAAGCGTGTAAATAATAATTGTATTTAATGCTAAGTGATGAAATATTGAAATAATATTATCGTGGCAATAATTCCCTATATCTTTCTTACTGGCCTGGCGAAGGGCGTTCGTATGAAAAATGCTGATATGATTTGAATTTGAATGTCTTGTTGGTTTTCATCTTAGTTAACCACCAAAGAGCCTTATATCTTTAATCCACACGAATTCAGTCTTTTCAGTTGTATTGAGCCAAGTCACATATAAAACGAATGTCTCGAGTGTACTGATTACACCCGCCAGGAATTGGAGTTGATCATCTTGGTAATCGTTGCCAAATTCAATTTCATTTACACTTCGGAATGAATAAAGAGGAAAACAATTCATACCTATTATTAATCATATTATAATCTCTCTTCGCTCGTACATCTAGCGTTGTCTGCGTTTTAACGTCCTGAGATTAAACACATTGTCTGAGCAATAACCGAGCTGCCAAAGTTAGTTCATACCTTGTTTCTGCTCCGAAAAAGAAGACCTAGTCATTTTGTCTATAAGCAGGACAAGGAGCAGCCTCAACGTTACAATTACATTGAAAATCTAGGTCGCATTTATTGTATTCCTTCATGGCGCTGAAAATGTCATTTCAATTTCTTTACCCAACTATTACGCATTAGTGATAAAATAGTACGGGTATAAAACGTGTTCAAAGAAACTTATAAGAAAAAGAACATAAAAAAAAGAAAGTAAATCTGATTGCTTTCGGTATAAGACAGTGACATATCGATATCAGAAAAAAATAAAAAATACACATTTTCATGCGATTAGATCTATGGAAATTAAAATATTCTTATATGTTTAAATATATATTTATTTCCAATTTTGTGATGAAATAAACAACATGAGACATATGATTATACTGCATTTCATACTTGTTTCCAAATGTGACGCAGTCACATTATTTATTAATTCTGATACCTTTGAAAACTATTTTTGTTAAAATAAGTCCAGTACAATTAAGCATGTAGGTCTTCGTCAAACGTTAGTATATTACGTCTGTCAATAAACACATTGCCTAAAAGTATTTTGTGAACAACTCCCATGTACATGTGGACCTGGGTTCACATGTCATATTAAGCAATTAACATCCCTTATATATCAATATATTGAGTTTGTCATGCCTTGATTGATATAAAATGATGACTTTTATCCTGATTGAACGAATGATCCCTGATCACCTGTGTCAGCTTCTTGCTTTTGGTCAGTCCCCATACTTTGCGACTCTTTAATTTCAGCTTCAATAATCGAAACATTTGCATTTCTTTCTTCTTGGGGTTTATCTGCTATTTGTATTAACGGCACTTCATCATCCATATAGAAGTTTTAATTTTGTTGGTGTGATAAATATTATACCATTAAGTAATTTAATTAAAATTTAATCGAAGTAATATTCTCTTTATTTATTTTTATTTGAATTACCATGCTGTGATGTTTATGTTTATTAACATGTGTGTGTGGTTTCTGATTAATGTTTGGCTACGTGTGAGATTTGCAACCGGTTAAAAAGCCCAATTATTTGCATTGACCTTTACAAGGCGTTGACCACAGCTATAATCAATTATATGTTTAATGCTATGTTGTAGGTTCTTGAATATGCAATACAAGTTTCGTGATATTCCATATTCATATATAATCCGTATGTGCAATAATATTCTGCTCTACAGCATCTACACTTGTACCATTCCCTGAGTGACCATTTATTGTACTTGTTCATCCGTTGTCTACTACGGGTTTCCTAATGATGTCTGCACACATTACAACTTCACCTGTCCCATCATCAGATTATACCAATACATTTTCACCATGTTTGTTTTTTCAATGCGAATGATCTTCTTATGCCGCATACACAGGTGTATTTTCATTCGCCTGAGTAATAAAGGTATACGTTCGTTCTTCAAAAGTTCGTGAAATTGGGTGTTTTCCTTTAAATACCATACCCATAATTAAGACTTCATCTCCAATTATCTTCAAGTATAATATTAATCTTTAACTTAAGTGATTGTTCTGTTTACTTTTGACTTTTTCTTTGTTTCAAGAATCTATTTAATATGTCTTAATCATTATCTCATTTGAATCATCAATTTAATATGGATTATTTCTGTACATAGAGTCTGACTTTGCTTTTTTCCGAAACTTAACCATGCAACAGTTTCGGTTTCGAGCAAAGATGGGTTTAAAGGGTGCAAGTTGAATCGTGTGGTATTAAGTTGCAGTCACATATAAAGTTATTAACACTCTTTTCGCAATCTTTGTGTGTGAATGTCCAACACATTCCCATTAAATGCCCTAAATTTCAAATGATGATACACTCGAGTGTGCCATTTTTTCCGTGTTTGCAATTTATCATTTTTTATATTCTTCGTCTACAATGTTCCTTCAAATAATTTACTTTATTATGTACCTGTTTAATGCTTTAAAAAAATACAGGTTGTATCGATCGTTGAAATAAATCCCGTATTATGCTACTCGCTGTTTTCCGATTCCGTATTGCCATACTAGCCGGACTACTTTTTTCGACCTTCTAATGGCGTCACATTACGCGCACCGAAAATAGGAAACCCCCATGTCTATTATTATAAACGTAGTCTGCAGTTTTTCTACGGAGAGTAAAAATGGCCGATTTTTCGACCAAGGACGTAGCGGAATGGTCATCGATCGGTTTTTGTTTTACTTTATTTAAGATTTTTTGAAAATGAACTATTTGAAACGGCTGTTCATAATTCTGGAGAGAATGAAAATGTCAGTAACACTGAATATACTGAAAAAAGTGCAGCGTACACTCTTTACGAAGCAGGTGTCCAGCTGCCCAATGATAGTAACTCTGATCTGCATCAAAATATATATCTATGTTCACAAGACCAAAAAATCAAACGGAACATATTAATAGTAATGCTCAAGATAAAACACGTAAACAACCAACATTTGTAAATGTAACAGAAGATGAAAAGACAAATTGTGTTCAAAGTATAAAAATAAAAACACAACCCGTAAAACTGGATTATGTATGCGCAATTTCCAACGCTGGCTATCAGAACCACCACGCAATGAAACGAGATCTGTATGTGAAATCATGACCACTGAACTTGACAACTACATAGGGTCATTCCTCCTGTCCATCTGAAAAGCCGACGGGTCTGAGTATGAGCCTGACACACTCACAAGCTATCCTCAAGGAATCGACAGTTTGTAAAGAAATTCATATCTATACACAAAAACATAGTAGAATGTAGTGCTCAGTGTATTAACAATGAACATTGAAACGAAAAAATCTTTAAGAGATGATCAATATTGGTGTACTGTATTACTCACTGCTTTAGAGCTAATTTACTACATCCACCATAAAGTGATTAAATTCAAATATTTTAACAGCATGAAATGTTATAGATGTGTAATTATGATTTATAGCTGTTATGTTACCTGATTGGTCTATTGCACACATCTATGAAAATAAAATTAAGTGGCAAATAAATGTATAATAGTTATTGAAGAAAACAATATCTAAATTTAATATAAGCCGCACAATTGTAACAACGGTTAAAGAGAAATAATATCTCAAACAAAATGTAAACAATGCCCATAATGTTTAAATCATATTCTGTTTTAAAAATAAATTTAAAAATTCAGTAGATGGCTCAAGTAAGTTTAAAAAAAAAGAAAGAAAATCAAGTGTTTAAATGTGATTTTGTTTTCAGATATTTAAGGGAAAATAAATATTCACACAGCATTTTGGCTGACAGAGAGTTTGAAACCTCTCGAAAGGTTTTGGCTTTCAAAATAAAGGAACTGAAGCAAAACAGAAAAGGAAACATGCCCCATGATGCTGAAGCCATTACCTCTGAAGAAAGAGGTATTATTAAACAAAAAGAAGTGATTGGACTAAAAAATCCAAGACAGCTCTTTAATCAATCGCGGCTAAACAATTCGACGTTGTTCGGCATTCGTGGTGGAACCGAAAGTCACAACCTAAGATGGGGCGACATCAAACTGAAAAAAAGTGATCAAAGGAAGACAATACCTTGAAAATATTGAACGGTTGACTCAAACACGTACATCGGAAACCAAGTCGGAGCAAAGGGCCTTTCCACCAGTTTGCTCATACCAACAAAGAGTCACTCCCCGTTGAAGCCTACAAGGAGTTCGCTCATCACAGACCGAAAGAAGCTCTGCACGATGATGCCCCTTTTTACTTGTCTATAAACTATAGTTGACAAGCTGGGTCAGACAAGTGGTATACATGTCAGACCATGGGTGAAAACTCCTTGAGGTCAATAATGAAAACGATGGCTGAGAGGGGCGATCTGACAGGTCGCAAGACAAATCACATTGCCCGCAAAAAAACTTGTACGACTCTCTTGCACAATGGGGTTTCTCCAACAACTATTCAGCAGCTAAATGGACACAAGCATATGAAAAGTGTGAACAATTATGCAAAAGCTTCTGTCGAAATGCAAGCAGCCATGTCCGACATATTATCAGGAATTTCTGACCAACACCAAATAATGCAATTTAACCCTAGACCTAGTTCTGTCATCCAGGCATCGATGCGAAACACATCTTTGTCCAGCAGCAACACAGACACATCAAACGCCGCCATTGAAGATTCCCACGATAACACAAATCTCCAAAGTGCACAATTATTCCGGTGTAACGTAAACATCAACAACTACTATTCACACTCTCCATCGAAAAAACGCAAGAAAATACGCATAGTAGAAAGTGACAGCGATTAACTCTTGGTGAATTAAAAATCCAGCTGGTAAATCCAACAAAATATGCTTTCGACACGCGAAGATTGAAATCTGTGTTATCCCGGTTCAAATGTTTACACGTTAATTTACATAAACTGTATTTATACGCGTCTTAAATAAACTATAGCGTACCGTTTTAGTCATTGTTTTGTCAGTTTTGTTAAAGCAAAAAAAATACAATTGTTAACTGTTTTCGTTAGTTGTTGTATATAAAAAAGGACTATAACGCTAGTCAATTGTTCCAAGAGTTTGTATCAGTCTCGTGGCTTGTGCTATTTCGCATCACAATCGAGGCTCCGCCTCTCGTGTGATACGCCATTACACAGGCCACTCGACTGATACAAACTCTTGGAACAATTGACTAGCGTAATATTCCGCATTCATCATTTTTATACAATGAAAATAGTATAGATAAACTTAAATTGTCTTGCCTAGACCCGATGCTACGGCTGAATGGCTGCGTAACTTTTCCGGACAATTTATCATTAGCGGGAAAATGAAAATAGATTGATATTAAAACTCTTTCCGGTCATACCATAATTATAAATACAAGTAAATCGTTTGAAATACACCGTTGAGTTAACGGTAATGTTAAAATCCACGCTTAGAACACCGAGTACAGAGTACATATATCTTAATACGGACTGTTACTCTTCGATTTTAGTATTGTCGTCTGTCAAGGTATTTATCAGATAATTAAGTTAAATACTTAAAAAATATTGTATACATGACGTTTCTCAATAAAATTCCTATGTAATTATTTAGGTCGTGTTTACTGCCAGATTTGAAATATCTGAACTTGTGAATGCGAGGCAGATTAAATGAAATAATCGCTCTCACAAAGGGACCTTTATTTCTAGTTTTTATATCTAGGTTCACGTACAATAAATATACCTCTTTTAATAATTCAAAACGCCAAGCGAGACGCATATAGCATGCGTATTTTACTGTGTTGCTGTATGCGTATTCTGTGTTCATAATGTGGCTCCATATTTGCACACTTATGTATTTTATTGTCTCAAAGCTACACTTCGCGTTTGATCTAAATATATGTTTTGTGGCAGGTTCGAATGACAGCCCACGCAGCGAGATCTCAGCATGTATTGACATCAGGACTGATGAAGAAGTTCACCGTTACGGCTGGCCACATCATTAGGACAATGTTACCCATGATTTTGGACGCCGTAGAGTTGCAGGTAATGTATTTTGTTTAAAGAAAGAAACAAATCAACGCTCGATATGTGTGTGTTCTTCTATATCAGGCCAATCAAATGCCGATGGGCAAATGCATTGAGCTAGATAAGACTAGATATTACCGTTGGATATCGCTTATTTATTAAAAAGGTATTAGACTAACATAATGATGCGTGTGGGCTCTCATTAGAACGTCATTGCATACATATAGCTTTTAAAGGTTCCGAGATAACAATACTATTTAGATTAGCCCAACTGTGATACAAATCGAAACGAAAATCCAGAGAGTGAAGTATCAAAATGATAAAACTTATTTGTTATGTAACTTTATAATTCACATATATTAACTAAACAATTAGCTGATGTTCAACTGATGTACGAGAAGTGTTTCTTATCATTGTGGTTTTATTTTTATTTGATGTTGCTGCTGTTTTTGTGTTTAGTTTGTTTTTATAATTGCATTTCTAATTTTTATAAAGAAAATATTTGAAATGCGTTCCTGCAATGTTTTGAAAAAATAAAAGCGAACATCGAAAACTTCAAAAAATGAGTGATAATATCTACAGCATATCTTGTCCCCGGTACTATAAACATATTTATATGTTTCTTCATAAAACCATGTGCACAAACAGAACTAACTTTGACACTATGTACTAATGCTCGTGTAAGTTGTCGTTCTATCTAGATACTTAGTGATACCGTATTAACCAAATTGTATCGTTTCTATTTTCACAATATTTCACCACACTTGTATGATTGCCATGTGCTTCCTATGTTGCAAAATGGTAACGTCCATGTTGGGGCTGAAAACGCGGTGCATTGGTTCATTAATTATTGTTTCGATGACATCATATGTCACTTCACATTGTGTTTTCAGTCACGAGTAAGAGTAAAAAAGATGCTATTGGAAATTTATGGACAGTAACGACGCTTCATATCAAAAACAAATATTTTATAATAATACAATTATCGCATTATGCATGTATATATAAATAAGTAAACGTCGTCTGTAAGTATGAATATGGATCGCTTGCTGTTCGTGTCTTTTTGCAGGATCGGGATATAATAATAGACGCCTTTGGTCAGATCATTGAAAACGCAGAATCCATGAAGAAGGAGTCAGAGGAAACAAGGTCCAGGTACAACAGCATCTTCTGTGATAAATACACACATATACAGAATTTCGTATGGCATAACACAAGACACTTGACATACTTTTGGTACAATTGACTTGTGTAATTTTCCGTTACATTTATTACTTTTTAAATTAGATTATTTTCGCCATTAGGCCATTTACAGAGCTTTTTATTATGTAAATAAGATGAAAGCATTGAAAGTAACCATAAAGGATAGCTTGTCATAGTTATCACGTTTTTTTGTATCTGTATAGATTTGTGCAAATTCACATTTTACGTTCACTTGTTAAACAAGAATTGAAATGCAGAAGGCAAAATGTATAGTTATAGCATTCCAGCACATACCTTTATTATGAATACTGTATAGTACAATTAGATTGAATAAATAAGTTTCCGTTCTGGAAACAATTTTTATAAAAGAACATTCCACGTCATTCCTGATATGTGTTCGATAAACCATTGTAAAATGTGAACGAACTGAGCAAATATGAATATAATTCGTCCCCTCTCCGCGAAAATGGCCAATCTCAGTTTTGGCACGAAAACGGTATTTGACATTTTCGCAGTGGTGAAAACGACCCGCTTCTCCCGCAAAGAATTCCAAGGTCCTATCCAATCGGCTCAAAAAGTTATACCCATGTAAATGTATGCGACAATGTCCAAAGTAAATGTAAACAAGTAAGCGGCGGATGAAAAAAATATGAGAAAATTGTTTAACTCAAGCTTTGACTCAAGCATAAAGCTTGAGTCAAAGCTCGAGTTAGACACTTTTCTCATATTGACTACAGAAAAAGCCACACGTCACTTTAAACATTATGACACATGCAGTGATATTTAAAAAGTCACCATGCAAAGTTTTAGCTGCATTCTGTATTTGTTTTAAATGAAGTTTTTTCCTTCTCCTAAAAACTTGTAAGTATTAAAGTTGGCCATTTTCGCGTGGAGGGGACGAATATGCTTATTAAAGTTCGCAAGTATCAAGTCAATTTTGGCTATCTATAACTAGTTTAGCAACGATCAAGCGATAATAATCCGGCATAATTATAGCATTAAAACATAATTGAAGTTACTAACGGTGTCAAAATTTATAGCATGTATGTTAGTTGGGCGTAAAAAGCTAAGTTTGTAAAGTGGATGATGGTTTAATCAATTCAAGGTTAGTTCGAATCCCATAATATATATAAATATATACCATATACACGTTTTTTCTTGATCCGTAGTCCGATGATTTAAACCTGTCAAACAAATAGCATTTGAGTAAAGGTATACATCGTTATTAAAAAATCGTTTCAGATCATATCAAAATCGGGTTAAGTGTATGTCTATCAACTGTTAGGTTTCTATGGAAGGTCAATTCATTTCGGACAAAAGTAGACCAAATTTTCGCAAAATATAATGGAAGGATTTTTGCTACTTTAATTTTGGGCCAATGTAAATGCGTACAAGAACTCTTCTCGACAACAATAAACGTAGGCACTTTATAAAAGAGTATAACGATGGACACAACGACCATAGTTTGTCAACGTTTTATTACACATTCATGAATTGAAGGTACATATTAATGACGGATATAACACTTCGGACATAGACAAGCACGATGAATAGCGTTGGTTTGCTAATTGTCATCATCATTTGACACATGATTATAAGAATTGCAACTCTCAACAATGGAGCAATGCTTATTTTTTTCTGTAATTATCGTAACATTTGTTGCCACCCCAATACAAAACATTACGCCTTATACATATTATATCCAGCAATACCATTTACTTTCAGTTACCTTACACTTCAAACGGAAGTGCAAAAAAATATGGCATCCGTCAACGATCGAAATCAGTACGTCATTAAAGAGAAAAAGCGAATTAAAGTACAATTGGAGAGAGAAGAACAGTTTGCCAAAGCTGCAGAACTAGCACAGGCAGAACTTGAAGAAGAAAAAAAAGAACTTGAAAATGACATCAAAACATTGAAAGGGCAGAGAGATAAAATGTTTAGCAAAGCAGGTAATCTTTCAACGCACACTTAAATGTCTGACGATATGTGTGCGTTTTTTTTTATATAAAACCTAAAACTTCATCGTAAAGTGAATGCAGTAAGTATCTCGGTTGTTAGTTTCTTCAGGGTTATTTGCTTTTTTTTTGGTTAAATGCGTGGCCGTAAGTTTTCCCTATACTGTTCGAAATTACCGGCTAGATTTAAATGTTTCATATTTAAAAAGTTGAAATATCTTTCATTGTGCGACCCTCGAACCTTTTCCTTTTGTAATTATTCGACTTCTTAAAAATCATTACTGCCAGTAATGGGTCTTATTAATTACAATTTTGTTGAACTCCATTGAGCAATCCCTGGAAGGCTTGGTCATATTACATGTACTCATGCATTGATGAATGCATTTTTATCTTTACACACTGTTTCCCTAAACGTAACCACATGTCAAGTGATGAGCTCAGAACGTTACTGTGACATATTCGCTAATTCCTGTTTCAAGCCTTTAACAGGCATTGCTTTTAAATCATTTGTTGACACTTCGTTTATGAACACGTAATAATTAATGAACTTTGAACGCAACTTACGATCAATGGTCTTCGTTCACTTATTTATGACAATGATATCAATTTATCTCCAAAACAATATTCCAAATCACGATCATGTCCAGGTTTACCTCAATTTAAGGCCTTTATAGAATCACGGAACATACATCGGTTTAACAGATAGCGACCAAAAAAACAATATATGAAGCAATGAGTTGGTAGTTAGGACTAAGCTTTTGATTTAACAGTAATATTAAAGAACTTAAATAATGTTTATTTTACACTGTGTAGGTATTTTATTAAATGCCGAAACTTGTATGCAAATATAATTTACGTAATTGAAAACTTAGGTAAAACAACAAGAAAATAATGTAAACGCGTTTTTTCAATGGTGTCCCAAACTCGTCTGAACCGGGGTCATGCGAATCAAAATCTACCGCTTTAACCTCTACATGAGCTTCATGATTTTACACATTTTCATTGATGATTTCACGTGAACAAAAATGTAGTTTCAGTTAATGTCTACAATGAAATGCACTTTTAACGAGAAACTTTTATAAAATTCTAATATAATTAAAAAATGTCGCAAACGGTTCATGTTATCAATTTCACATTCCTCATATTGTTGTTTGAGATTACTTTCTACAAAGGTTCATTCGTATCATTCATCGGTGGCCCTTTTACACTTCTGGACCACGTGCGGGTGCAAAGGGAAGTATGCAAACACTATTGATTTATTTTCGCAATTAACTATTATCCAAGGACAATTGATCGAAAACAAACAACAGCCTTGTTAAATATTTGATTAAAGCGTGTGTTTACAATAAGACGACTGGTGACTGGTCGATCGTAGAAGAAGTTAAACTTTAGTACAACACATGTATTTCATAAGTATCACATACCACATAACGAAAGTTTGCTCAGTCATCAAACACATCTAAAACTATAAAATATGTTTGTGGCAATTTGGACATGAGTGTAAAAACACGACCTTCAACTCTTGTAGTCTATTTGAACGTGTGCGCATGATGGAGTTCGTTTTACACGCTCGTTTGTTTTGTGATTTATGTTGGGGTAAGTGTGAAGTTCGGCTACCCCTCAAATTGGTTTAAAATCCCAATGCGTTCGACAAGTATATGTTAATTTTTGGGTCTCTGTTGTTAAAGTAGTGGATAAGGACAATAATTGCTCTCCTAGTTATAGTTTCTGGATTTCATTATTTGCTCTATTGAATGAAACCATGTTTTAGAATGGATGAACTTTCCATTTGAATTCAGATAATATCAAATCTGTCATAAAAAAATGAGAGGATATAGATGATGCTGAACAACAATGAATGGATACTTATTTAGTGCATATACGAACGAGATTTAAAGTTTATAAAAATAAATGATTTTTGTTTAATTGTTGTGACTTTTTTATTTTACAGTAATATTTCTTGTTTGCATTCATTATTTTGACAATATCCGTTGATCAATACTCGAGAAAGACTGAACGATGTCAGAGCTGCGTGAAACGTACCTTTAATTTGCATTGTGTATTCTAGCCATTTTTATACTCCGTTTATTTTTGAGTCAATAAGTGAAAAAAAAGTTTGGAACTCGTCATTTCATTTATCAATGAACTAGTCCGTCTAAGATAATTGCACTCATACATTATTTAACATTGGCATTGTTTATCGCGTAAAGGTCACAATATTATTTGTATGTGTTCATCCATTTAATCTTAAGAACATTTTGACAAAATCGCGTTTTGATATTGGTTTGACCGATATGGAACATATTGTTTATAATCAAAACCAATACGAACTGTTATTTTTAAAAGGTGATAGACAAAACGATTACAGTTCGGTTTTAACATGTTGTATAGGATATGTTTTCAGAGGACGTAGCTCGGGCAATGACAGATAAAGAAGAAGCTTCAGAAGAAGAAGACGAAACCAACCCGAATTTGAATTTCCTTGACTATGCCATTCCCCCCAATGCCGCAATGGGAGGTGGTTACGGTAAATGGATTGGAGAGGCGGCCGTAAACCTTTTTGCAAGCATGTTCAAGGGTGACAGAAAAAAGCAAAGAGTAATTATTTAATAATGTTTTCTTTAGAATTTCAAGGTTAATGTTAATTGTATACTTGTAAAATGTTTCACATCATACAAATGTCAAAATATATTATGTTATTGTAAGCGAGTATTTTCAATTTAAGTATCAAGAACTAATGAAAGGCTATCAAGCCGCCAACTACAATGTTCAACGCGCCCAAAAATCCCGACACACTGTTGTTGAACGAATGAATGAACAAAGGAAAGAGGCATACGAACGACTTGCCAAGTTGAAAGAACTCAGCATGGAAGAAGGTCAGATAAATTTCATCATGCGAACTTAAGTCGGATTTGAAAATATAATAGTTAAAACTCAAGAATTGAATCGCTATTACATTGGAATTGATAAGTTATTTATTATATTAATGTGTACATCGTTCTGTAGTCCTCTAAGATATATGTTTAAATCATGCCACTGTAACAAAGAATTGTTACACCTTATAACATCATTTTAAAAGCCTGTAAGACACAATAACTTCAAAATTGTTATTCTCTGAACCAAAAAGGCCCGGAGCTTTGATATCTGTATGTCAAATCACATAGCGGTTTTCTTCACGTGTTTGCAAAATGTAGTTTTAAACATTGGATAGAAGCTGCAATGTTTGTCATTTTTAGCCACAATGGAAGGTGTACTTTCAAGTTGGAAAACAAGAAATTTGACTCCCATAGGCACACTAATTGTAATAAAAACACTTTTGTTTTCTATATTTAATACCTTTTAAACATGCCAAATACACAAATATCTTTTATTAATCAATGAGCTATACTATGATGTCTAACTACATTTGGAATTGACATAGCAGAATTAAAATATGTGTCTTCACAAAGGATGTGAGGAAGGTTTAAAATGCTAAACATAGAAACTTTCATCAAATCTTTAAAACTATCAATGCACTCCACAAGAATATGCTTTATGCACACAATTAATATAAACTATACTCTTGAAATTGATCCCTTCTTATTAAATTAAAAAGGTTGCCTTGTCAATGTTCAGAAATTGAATGTTTAAAAAAAACACTCAGTATGCAAGCATACAAATGCAGTTCATACGTCCTCAATGCATAACACTCGTGATGACTGTTTCCGGGGCATTGTATGCTATGTTAAATAAGACCAAACACTTCTTAATAATATAACAAACATGGTCAGGTACATTAAATAACGATATTGTTGAAAATATTTGGACGGATTTTTTTATTTTTTTATACCACATTTATATAGCGCCCTTTTCGCTCGAGATGTGCGTTCAAAGGAGCTTTACATTTTTTCCCTGTTCACTGGGTCATAAGTCGTCCGTTTACTTGGCGCAGTATGCAGCCACGGCACGGCTAATTTCCCTCACAGGTACCCGTTTATACACCTGGGTGGAGAGGAGCAGATGTGGGATTAATTTCTTGCTCAAGGAAATTTCGGTGGTCAGGGCGGGATTCGAACCCGGGACCTCTCGATCCCTAAGCTAGCGTCCTACCATTGGACCACTGCTCCCACGTATTTTCCGTGTTTCAATTTCAGTTTTTAGATGAACACATGCAATAGTTTTAGCACATACTCATTCACAGTATACTAGGAACAAAATGCTTTCTTTTTGAAATGAATTTGACAGATTCTAGTAGTAGTATGGTTAAGATGGTAGTGCTAAACCAACCTTCCTTAAAATACAGGTGATGTTTCCAATTTCGACGACGTTTATAATGATTCTTTGTGTAATAGTTCTAACAGGTTTGTAAATTGTTATTTTATGGCCAACATTATACATTATATTGTAATTTAGCTGGCCTTGGCAATGTTGAAAGCCTCCGCCATGCCTCGCTGCACCTCGGGGACGTGGACCGCCAGTTCATGAGAATCATTTATTTCTGGGAGAACATGGCTGCTACACTTAAGTATCTGAAAGAAGATGTTAGATCCGGGGAGGTTTACCTGAAGAAAATTGAAAACGAGAAATACGCTGAGCGGTTCAAGAAATCTATCAGTAGGGCTGAGCAGGTATTTATTATAAGGGTTCGCTTTCCACTGGGTTATTGAATAGACATTCAAATAATGTTTTTGTGCCCACTTTTTCTATTATTTATTCTTCCCTAACCCGCATAGGACTGGAAATTCTTCGACAAGATCTGTAACGACTACGTCCAGGAAAGTGACACAGAAATCATGAAGCTCTACAATTTCCTGTCATCCCCTATCGACCATATGTCTCACCATGACAGAACAGAGAGGCGAGATGAATTGCTTTCGGCCATAGAGGATGATATTGAATCTGCATTCGGAGACGGCAAATAATATACTACACGTATCGGTATTTTAAAAGACATAGCAAAATGGCAACCCTACTAATTTTAGATTTGTCCAAGTAATTACAGTTTGTTAGATCATACAATTTATGTAAAAGTCTCATCTAAGAACATATTTAAAACAAAAGGCGTTTTACGCGCGTATAAACTTCTAAGCAAACACACAATCTTAAATAAAAAGGGAATGAAATGAAATAATAAAACCAGTATGTCCTGTTTGTATTAAGTAGATGCTGATTCGTTATTCATTCTTTATTCATACTGATTATACATTACACGAAATAACACGTATTGTTTATTGTTACAACACCAATAATCATGTGATTTTTATTGCAGGTATGTAAGTGTAATGCTCAAATACAGCTGTGACGTAATATTTGATTGTATATATGTAATGCTTTTTCATTTACCTCTGTCCTCATTAAGCTTAGTTGTAAGGATACGATTGTTCATGTGTATGTATTTATTTACCAAAAGGCTTATTAGTTAAGACTGTTTAGAAACGTAAATGACATCTGGACATCAAAATTTGCAACAGATACATCTAGATCTTAGATGGAAAGTTAGTTAGAGACTATACCACTCTATATTACGAACTATGTATTCCCTTTTTCTGGCATGTGCATCTCATGTTTCAGTATGTTACATTCTTTAATCGAATCTGCTCGTACAATCTGTACACAACGGTACAATTAACCGAATTATGTTCGGTTGATTGAAATTGATTTAAGACATCATTACATACACTTTGCCAGCAAGCTTATCGCTATCCGATTTGTAGTCACTATATTGTGTGAATATGTCATTTGTTGTTTTATGTTGCTTGATATGTTTATATTCGAGGATTTGCTTGGGTATGTATTGATAAGCTGGGGGAGTATGCCAACCTGTTTTAAATGTAAATAATTTTTGCAGTATATTTGCAGTGTATTGATGTTTAAATAACATTTTTTTAAAGACATATGTATACATTAGTTTACATAAGGAAACTCATGTTAAGGGTGAACTGCGTTAAACTCTCCATTAAAAGAAAAAAGCGTTCAGACATTTGCCATTCATCCATGCCTTCCGTCAATTTTGGAAGTTTTAAAACCTGTATAGAAAAGGTGAATTGCAACTAAATGCCCAATAGGCCCATATATCAAGTTCGAGTTATTTTCATCAAACAATTGCTGTCATATGGACGATTGCGACCGGTGTACTGGGGATTGGTATTTGAAACTTCTTTACTTTGTACTGTTATCCTCTATTTTGTCTTTTGTCAAAGCCGCAAGTCGACAATTGTAAGGTGGGTTTATTTTATTTATGTTTCTTACCGAAGGCAGCAAAATATGTATCCCGTGTTCAACGGAATGTTCCCCTTTTCAGCATTAAAAGCTTTATATAAAGGGACACACACAAACTGTAAGAATGACCTCTTAGTATAAACTGGCCACTGCCCTTATATATTGTTACTTATTGCTATAGACTACCCACGAAGTGCTCCTAAGTTTTCGTTTGTGTTGATTCCACTTTCACTCATGGCAGAGGTTACTTTACAAATCACAGCCCGTAGTTAATCGAATCTAAGTTTATTTACTGTAATCAAATCACAGTAAATATGTTTGTATCTTCTCATTTTGTGCACTTTTGCTTTTTTATTTGCTCCATACCATCAATGAAAGTGCATATTGACAAAAACAATTATTTCTATGTTCAACAGGCTTATTAAGAGCAACTAGATGAATACTAATATTTAAGTGTAAACCACTACCACACAGCGTAATGCTGCCTTTCTGAATCACTAACTGTTTTACGAAACAGTCTATGTCGTCATATACGTTTAACCCAAACAAGTCGGACAATAATAACTCGTTGGTGAAAAAATGGATGCTGAGCATAATGGACACTTCAGAAACAATAAAAAAGACAAATATCATTATTTCATTTTTTCACGAGTGTAAGGTTCTGATTTTGCTTTAAAACTTTAAACATCTCAGTAAGTACAGCATTTTCAACTAGTGTTTTCCAGGCTATTACTTTTTTTGAAGAGTAATCACAGTAGAAATAGGAATGCACTATTGATTTTAAATTGTAAAATGACACATTACATATATAATGCAAAATATGTACCGTCCGTAACGAGTTTACTTGTACACTTAACAATGCATATTTTTACAATTATAAACAAAATACTTGCTTTCGATGCTTTGTTTACTTTGTTTGACATATTTGTATTGTTCATTGATAATAAACCAATATATGTTGTCACTTTTTACCCAGAGTTATTGATATTATTACAAAATGTTTGCTGATATTTGACTTTGATAGTTGTATTGTGAAATATAAGCAGTTATAATATATCCTTCAGCTTTAAAGATTTACGTTTAATATCAATTATTGACGAATGTCAACCTTTTTGATTGATAAAACTAACTCGAAATTAATATTTAGAAAGCAAGTTATTGTCTCAATCTTATTATATGTTAGATATAGCTCATTTATACAATAATTTCAGGGAGCAATTACAAAAAGTCAACATTTTTGATAGCTGTAAGGAATATAAACATGCGTTCGGGTGATGGCATTTTTCCTTTTTCTTGTTCGAGTGCAGGTTTCTTGCGTGTGTTATATAAACTTGTTTATTTCAGTGTTGTTGTTGTGGTTTTTGTTGGTGTTGTTTATGCCGATAATTATGATAAAGATGAGGATAAATGAAAGGGTAATTTGTTCAGTGCGGCGTCCAGCGTCCATTGTACATCGTCAACACTTCATACAGTTATAATTTATAATACATAGATCATTGAATACTGATAACGCTTTGGGCGCTTTACCGCGGACCGATTCTGTCTTACGACCAAAGACTGATTATCAAACTGTTTGATAACTTGTAGTCGATTCCCGTTTGCCGGTTTTAAGATTACTAGTAAACTAATTAACGCCAATTATATGATGTAGGCTCAAAGGGAACACACACTATTGTCACATTATTTCCCCTTGTTCAAAAAGTCATGCAAATTCTTTAAAACAAGGTACAACTCACGTAACGTGCTAATTATACGTTGAAATGAATGTGTGTAGTTCACTTCCGGCATTATTAAAATGGAAATCAGTATGCAGTCAAAATAAAGTAACACCGCAAAACATAAGAGACTACACAGACGCTCAAATATGCTCGAGACAAAACGAAATTATCAACCTTAATATTGGTCTTGGGGTGATACAAAATGGTTGTTATCCGGATTTCCACAATTTTGGATCTAATATAACGCTACACAAACCGCTTGCCCATTCTATCCACCTATCCAAGTAGCATTAACATTGGTCGGGCAATACTCTCCACAACATCTTTAATTAAATTGGATAATCAGAACAGAACAGAACAGAATGGTTTATTAAGACTTAAGCATTACAAGCTCATCGTCATAACGGTTGATATGCTTTGTGATTTTAAATGTGTCTTTATTTGTACCCTTAGATTAGTAGTTGTTTACCACAATCTAGACTATTCCGGAGTAAGAGTGCTGACCGCCTTGACCTTGTGTAGATTTTTAAAATAAAAAATACAGCAAAGTATCTCATGGTAAACAAATCAAGTATAATATGGTAAAGAAGGAGAGGCTAAGTATTATATGTGGCTTAATGCAAGTAGAAGTATATCATCTGTTTATTAACATGACATTTGATCTTAGAAAAAAACTATTTTCACAAACACTTACTTATCGAGTTGGCTTCATAGTATCTAAAAGTAACTAGAGAAATAAAACTTTATAAACTGTTATAACTAAGGGGTTGCTAGTGTAAATACCATTGGGTAACTATGGTAACAAATGGGCGTTATGACGGGTCTCATTTTGAAATATAGATATTTTAATCATAATCAATATTTTAAACATAAAATAAACACAAATCGTTTTGATAATGTTTATTACACAAATACATGTAGTTATAAAATAATACAAATATGTGCTTACATGATAAATAACAGGACAACACTGCTGTAAAAACACAATCTTCAAATCACAATACAAAATATACGTCAACATTCTGCATAATCTCCAAACAGCATGTCAGTACAAGTTAAATAGCCATAATTATGCATGATTAGTTTTTATATTAAATGCAGACATATTTTTATTGAAAACATATTTTACCAGGTACTGATTATTAAGTCATTAATACTCCAAGAACATAGCACCATACTCATACAATACAGTTTGTGGTATTACAGACACATTATGCAATACAGATTGATTAAAAGTAAGATTTTTTTTTATTTTTGTATAAATATTAATTTCAATTGAAGTAAGATTTAAGTTAGTCAGCCTTCAATCATTAAATTCCAAAAAAAATAGTCATATTGAAAACAAACTATGATATCTAGAGCTTGATGTTGAATGCATGGTGATGTTTACATCTGTGAATGAAAGGCATTTGATAAAAATACTTACTTCGGCATCTGGTTTCAATAAATGTTGATATTACTTACAATTGAAATTACGTAAAAATATCAAATTCAACATCTACCTAACATAAATATAAAAACGCTAACAAGAAAGATAAACTGAACTGCTATATTACTTCAGACACGCATCAGTTGCAAACACTTCCAATAACATTCACAATGTACGCACACAATAAATGAGGAACACAAACACCAAAGTTTCACCATTATTCAGTACACTCATTAATTTGATTTTTGTTTAATTAATCTTTATTACAAGCATCTAGAAGTTTGATTGATGAATTATTTTCCAGACAAAAAGTAAATGTCAACATAACATTCAATCTATACTGGTACTTGGAACAAATGATAATATATTGCATGAAATAAAAGAGAGATTCTATCATATGCACACATTTGTTTGTTTTACTTTACTACTATTGCATACAAGTTAATAACTTATCAATACAAGTTCAGTAAAACAATAATTGTATAAGTTTGTTTATAAGAACAACGTATGCTTTCTGCCAAATATTACATAACAAAAAGAAACTTCAATTTGCTTAATTGGACCAGATGTTATATACACACTATGGTGCCATAATATGACATTCAAGTAATTATTGTGTATTGTTTGTAAAAGAAAACATATGAGCCTCACTCTGGTAAAATGGGGCCTAATGCATGTGCATAAAGTGTCATCGCAGATAAACCTCTTTCCGCCTAGACTGGATTTTTGCTTAGAAGAGAGTTCATTTAAAATAAAAATAAAAGTGGAAAGTGTTGTCCCTAATTAGCCTGTGCAGACTGCACAGACTAATCAGGGATGACACTGTACTCACATGCATTAAGCCTGATTTTTCCAGAGCGAGGCTCATATAAATAGAAACATTATTTGAAGTTAATGATGCCTAGAATTCATTAACATCTTAGATCTTTTGAAATTAATAAATTTATTTCAATATTGTGCAAACAGCTAACGTTTATTAACCACTGCATAACTATGGATTAATTGGTCACAACTGATACTTGCTTTATTTGTATTTTTTATCAACTATAATTAAACACTTATAGTTTCATCATTTAGGTATTCAGAATATAACATAAGGCCTAAAAGCTAAGAATACCATAATACACATTTTCCTAAATGAAAACCGTTTTCCTTCAAAGCTAAAAAATAATATTAATTATCTTTTCAAGATTAAAAAAACTTTTTCACGTAACGTACTTCATAATATTTATTATCAAAACAATGGAACATCTATTTCATGCAACGATCATAAGTTGTTATCACCATTATGAGCTTTTGCTTTGCTTTGTGATCCATGACCTTCTTCTTGGGATGACCTATGACATTGACCCTGTGGTGACCCCTGACCTGGAGTTGCCCCTTAACCTTGAGAAGCATCTGACCCCTGACGTTTACCTTTGTCAGAAGCCTTATCAGCCTGTCTCTGCCTAACGGCCTCGTTCAGTTTGGAGCGCACAATGTTTAGATGACTCACAGTGTACTACTCCCTGGGGGGGGGGCAGCTTGTGAACGAATGTGAGACACTTTTCGGCATGAATGAGGTCACCACGCTCCACATGCAATGGTTGTTCTGCGCCTCCACATTTTACTGCTAGGCCGCTATCACTTTCTGGAAGCACATCACTTTTGTAAAGCATTGAGATGCAGTACGAATCGATATATCTCTAACAAACAAAGCACTGAAATGCATGACAAAGAGAGATAACTAGTACTGCGTGGAAGCACTGAAATGCAGGACAGCTGGTGTTGTATATTCCATTAAAACAAGTTTTTCTTGGAAAAATCCAGTTAAGTAAGAAAGTGTCGTACCTGATTAGCCCGTCCTGACTGCACAGGCTAATCCGGAACAACACTGTTTGCACATGCATTACACCCCGTTTTCCCAGAGCCAGGCTCAATTCTCTTAGGTTGGCATGCTAATTTGAAAAGTTTATTAATAGTTGTATAACCCGCTAGAATGTACTGATAATCTGTAATACTCTAAGCTGTGAGTGTGCGTGTATATGCTCACTGTGCCTTGTCAAGGTTCTTCTGGTGGCTCACATCGAGCTCTCCAAGCAGCATGTGGCCCTTCATATGATGGTAGTGCTGAAGTCCGCACAGGCTAATCAGGGAGCACACTTTTAACTTTTATATTTTTCGTTTAAAGAAAGTCCTTTCCATGCAAAATTCCAGTTAAGGCAAAAAGTGTCGTCCCTGATTAACCTGTGCAGACTGCACAGTATAATCTGGGATGACACTTTACACACATGCATAAAGCCACATTTTCGCAGAGTTGGGCTCAAATATATCATGACGGACGGATGGACGGAATGACAAACGGACGGATGGAAGGACGGACGCACGGACGGACAACGCCAATTCTATATCCCTCCGCATTTGGCGGAGGATAATAAGATACTGGATACATGCTTACTAACATAAGCACAGCCTTTTAAAGGTCTTATCATGTCTATACAGTTCTGTTGTTTTAAATGCAAGCATTCATGTGGAAGTTAGGTTCTATATAGCTATCAATCAGGATTTAGGCGTGGCTACTCTACAGACACCTGCCTTACCCATTTATCTGATTATATTCGTTATAAGATGGATGAAGATAAAATGGTTGGTATGGTATTGTTAGACCTACAGAAGGCCTCCAATACCGTCAATCATAGTATTTTAATCATAAACCTTGAGGCTATTGGTCTCCATAGTAACGCAGTCAGGTCGTTCACCTCCTATCCCTCCGATCGCCATCAGGTTGTTGACGTATCGGGTACTATGTCCTCCGAGGCCTTCATCTCATGTGGTGTTCCTCAGGGCTCCACCTTAGGTGCCCTTTTATTTTCAATTTATGTGAATGATATGGCCGCTGTGGTTAAAAATACAATTTTACTTTATGCTGATGATACTGGCATCCTGGTTGCCGGAAAACACATTTCAGAAATTGAATCCATTCTTTCTAGTGATCTCGAACTAATTAGTGAGTGGTTAGTTGACAATAAACTGTCCCTACAACTTGGTAAAACATAATCAATATTGTTTGGCTCAAAGCCCAAACTAAGGTTAAATCAAAGTTGAATGTATATTGCAATGATGTGTCAATTACTCCATCAAGTTCTGTTAAGTATCTAGGTGCTATATTGGACCAGTGCCTGTCTGGTGAAACCATTGCTAGGTCAATTATTACAAAGGCAAACTCCAGGTTAAAATTCCTATTCAGAAATAGTAAGTTCTTAACATTGCACACCAGAAAACTCCTTGTCATGTCCCGTATTCAGTGCCACTTTGACTATGCCTGCTCTTTTTGGTACCCTGGTCTTATTCAGTCACTTAAAAATAGGCTACAAACTACGCAAAACAAGATGATTATGTTATATCTGAATATGGAAAACAGATCACATGTTGGTCAAGAACAGTTTTCATATTAAGGTTGGCTGCCTGTTTCAAAAAGAGTAGAACTGATCATACTATGTTATGTACATTAGGCTAAAAATGGCCTTGCACCAGAGTATATGGGTGAGCATTTTAAGCCAGTGTCTGGCGTGCATAATCGTTGCACTAGGTCTAATATGGTAGCTCAGCCAGAATCTGATCATTTTGCTGAACATTTTACATTTGTAGATTCTTTTCGTTTTTCCAAACCAAGAGTAGGAAGTTTGGTTCTAAAACATTTACAAAAAATGGTATCAGTTTATGGAACAATCTTCCTCAAAACATCAGGGATGTAACTAAACCTAACCATTTCAAGGGTACCATCAAAAAACATCTGTTAAACACTGTGATACATTTTTAAGTCTTATGATCATTATGATGCAAGGATCTTAAACTGTTAGTGTGCTACAAAGTGTGTTTATTAACTACATATGTAGTGTGATTTTTTCCTAAGCAACTTCTGTGATATAATTAACACGTGATTATAGTTGTTCAAACTTAATCAGTAATATACTTGATATATTAAACAGTACATATTTGATACATATTAATTATTAAATATCTAATACATGACTGTTTCATAGTTACTGCCACCAATATCAAGGACCACAATGAAAATAAGTGAAAATCATTTTTCTCTTTTTTTGTGTTATTCTTGGTATTGTGTGTGCATTCCATGGTTTACTATGTATATTGCGGTAATAATATATTTTATGTTATCTTCATTATGTAGTAACTATGTTATGTTCATATTTTTACCGAATAAAATCAATCAATCAATACTGTTTAATTGCGTCTAAACCAATAAATCGATACAGTTGTAAAGGTAAACGAGCAGTAAATACATTACTCAGTATGTAACGTTTTCTAAAATTGTAAGGAAATACATACATGTAACCTTTGACGTTGCATAATTATACATATTTATGTTTTCGAATGTAATACGATTCTTTAAAACCCGCGATGTTCTATTATGGCCCTATGCTAGATACTCGGATAATGGACAATATGACAGATAACAGTAAACACCTATTGTTATATCAAATATGCGTGTGTTTGCTCGACCGTAACGGACACCGTTTGAACTATTGCACGAATATGCCGAACATAATCCTTCAATGGGGCGTAATAGAGCGCTCATTGAAATCGGCAAATCATGTTCATATACAAATGCACATGTGAACATAACGAATATAATGATAGTAGCATATCATTCGGATATGATGCAGATTGCATTTAAAGGAATGTTTATATGTGCATTTGTTAAATTAAAAAAAAAAAATGCCCACATTGTTGACCTCTTGTTGAGGATTTCGAAGTCACCGAAAACGAGTACACACAACGACGCGTGTTTATTAGATCATTAGTTTTTTGGTTATTCACGAATATGTGTATACAAACTTTCATTGATAAAAAAATAATTTCATATACATATTGTTTTAATTTCATCTCATGCTAAAATATATGATTTCACCGTAGCAACTCAATAAGTTACAATATGGTCTGTTTGAAGAACATGCCGCATTTTTGGGAACATACCAATAGGCAAGATCGCATTACTTGACAGTTGATAATACGGTATTGCTTTAATTGCAGAGATAGAATTGTTCATTACTAGCTAAAGTCGAACCATTTTAGAAGATGCCAAAATAACAAGAGCTTGTCACAGTAGTGCCAAATCCCCACCGAAATGTGTTTGCTTGTATGAGAACATGTGTTTTAGAGAGTTGAATAATATTTGTAAAATAAATCTATTAAAATTAAAAATTATAAATAAAAAAAAAATAAAAAAAAAATAAAGAGAGATAATTCAAAAACTACGACCGAAAGAGTAATGGTTCTTGGTCACTGCACTTCACCTACTTGCCATCTGTTTATATTTCAAGTTTTAAGTAAATCCCTTTCGTAGATTTTGAGTTATGTTCCGGACAAAAATTAACTTTGAAATAAAGGGAGATAATTCAAAAACTAAGGTATATATATTTATGTTTCTTGGTCACTGTAGTTCTCCTAGTTGCCATCTGTTTATATATTTAGTTTCAAGTAAATCCATTAAATAGATTTGGAGTTATGCTGTGTACAAAGTTCTGGACGGAAATTGTATAAAGGGAGATAATTCAAAAACTAAGGTAGATAGAGTTATGGTTCTTGGTCACTGCACTTCTCCTAGTTGCCATCTGTTTATATTCTAAGTTTAAAGTAAATTCATAGAATATATTTGGAGTTATGGTGTGTACAAAATTTCGGACGGAAAGACGGACGGAAAGACTCACATACGGACAGACGGACGGATACTATTACTATATCCCCTCCGAAATTTTTCGGTGGGGATAATAAGCTGGTTTACGAAGGGTCGTGTAACCATTTAAATGCTCGTGTTAACAACTTAACACAAAATCCCCGTATTACGAAAAATATATAAACCGAAAACTGTCCATTATGTAAAATATCGGTCCAACTTCTTTCCAGATCCCCGCTTTGCACGTGCTCTCCATTATTTACACTACACGCCAATATTATGAAAACACGCCTAATAATGGACGGTAAACAGTCCAATATTAAATTAAAATGGATTCGTTCACACATTGTCGTATTTTTGAAAATATTATTAGCTCGGCTGTTTTCGAAGGAAACCCGAGGTATTGTCATAGCCCTCTCGTCTTCCGCCGTCCGCGTCGTCGTCGTCGTCGTCCGAAAACTTTAACATTGACCATAACTTTTGCAATATTGAAGAAAGCAACTTGATATTTGGCATGCATGTGTATCTCATGGAGCTCAAGGTCATCCTTCAAGGTCAAAGGTAAAAAAAATAAAAATCTGTCAATAATGCCCACAAGGGGGGTTAGACANTCCAACGCATGATACAAACCCGTAAACCGTTGAATCACTGTTAAGTCTTGTTACTGCCAGGGCTATGCTCGGCGAAAACCAATTTTAATTTAAAAAAAGTTGAACGTGTATGCGTAAACATATAACCAAAAGATCTGCAAAGTAAAATGCTTTTGTTTTTCACAATTTCTATGCGTTTGTATCAAACGCTTTAAATTCAACAGGGACTTATATAAAAGCGGATGATGTATATTTATATGTCAAGACGAGATCGTAGTTTTATTAAAACCCAATTATTTTAGCTCGATTGCGTCGAAAGACGAAGGCTTATTGAAACGCTATCTAGTCCGTTTCGTACGAAGAACAAGAATGATTGGGGAAAATATAAATACCGCTAACACAGGGGGATCGAACCCGTAACCTGCCGGTCGCTAGGCAGCACCCATATCCTGTACGCCACGACGACGAGAGTGCGATACACGCTCAATGATGTTCTGGAGTGCTTCTGACGCGCGGACGCAAAATCAGAGTACGGGAAATATAAAATTACGAAGCGCGCAATTGTGTCGAACGACGGCCGCGCGCCGTACATTTCGTGTGTGCGTGGCAAAACGTGCGAGGAATATATTTGTTTCGAAGGTTATGCTTTCCAGGAATGGAAACGGTATCACTTTTCGGCCTATTGGCTAAGATCAAAGTGTAGTATCTGTTCTTACCAGCTTAATATCTGATACGTTCCCCATTGAACCTTCGATATTAAACTGATTTTTGGACACATATGAGATTTCAGGGGCTTTCTCCACTCTCGTTAAGGGTTGGCCCGGAATTGCAGTACCAGCCAGGTAACCAAAACCAATAATAAACTACTGACTGTTTAAGACACCGCTCCGATGCCGATGCGCATTAAAAGCGCATTCGCTTAAAGTGTTAACATTATTCTTATGCCCGTGCGTCTTCAACAAACCGATCCGCGGTCAGCCAGGCAGGTATAAACAGCGGTTGTCTTCCGGACAAGTGGTGACCAGCTTGCGCGCAGCCAATGAGCCCGACCAGAGTAGCGCTGGTGCACTCGTGTGACCGAACGTTGCAGCAGGTACGCACTGATACCGCGTTCGCTCATAATACAATCCCGTAACAACGTAATGTAAAGTGCTGGGTTACAGCAGAATGCGCAAGGATAGCGCATTCGCTCATAATACGATCCCGTAACGACGTAATATCGAGTCTTGTGTTACAGCAGTTACGCTATAATAATGCGTTCGCTCACAATGCAATCATTTAACGACTTAATGTTTAGTCGTTTTGAACAACATATACGCAATGATAGCACATTAGCTCATAATACGATCCCGTAACGACGTTATGTCGAGTCCTGTGTTACAGCGGATACGCTATGATAGTGCTTTCGCTCATAATTAATCACTTAACGACGTTATGTTTGTTTGTTTATTTCAACCTACATTAGGCTTTAAGCTCATGAGTACAGACAAATTACAACACATATGCAAAAATGGTCAATGACGTTCAGACCTTTTAACAGAACCTAGATCAAAATCTTAATACAACACATTTGTATACACTTAATCGTATTTTGTATTTTTATATAAAGCAGGTAAATGCATGAAAGTACTTAGAGAAAAACTATTGATCATATAAGAAAGCTCTCTATTTAAACGCTAAAAAAATAATTTGAGTCTTGTGTTGCAGCAGAATGCGCAATGATAGCGCATTCGCACATAATATAATTCCGTAACGACGTTATGTTTAGTCCTGTGTTACAGCAGATACGCTTTGATAGCGCATTCGCTCATAATACAATCACTTAACGACGTAGTGTTGAAGTTTGTGTTGCAGCAGAATTCGCCATGATAGCGCATCCGCTCATAATACAATCACTTAACGACGAAATGTTCGGTCGTGTGTTGCAACACATACGCAATAATAGCGCATTCGCTCATAATGCAAACACTTAACGACGAAATGTTGAGTCTTGTGTTGCAGCAGATACGCAATGATAGCGCATTCGCTCATAATACAATCACTTGACGGCGAAATATTGAGTCTTGTGTTGCAGCAGATACGCAATGATAGCGCATTCGCTCATAAATCAATCCCTTATCGACGACATGTCGACTCTTGTGTGTAAAGGAGGTACGCAATAATAGCGCGTTCGATCATAAAACAATCACTTAACGACAAAATTTTGACTCTTGTTTGTAAAGGAGGTACGCAATAATATCGCATTCGCTCATAATACAATCACTTTAAAAATTGAAATGTTGATTCTTGTGTTTAAAGCAGATACGCAATGATAGCGCATTCGCTTATAATGCAATCACTTTTCGGCGAAATGTTGTGTCTTGTGTGTGAAGCATGCACGCAATGAAAGCGCATTTGCTTATTATTTAGCGCACCGATGCCTGTGCGTCTTCAGCAAGCCGCCCCGCGGTCAGCAAGGAAGGGACAGCGGTTTTCTCCGGACACGTGTTGATCCGCTTGTGCTCAGCCGATGAGACAGAACAGAGTGCCGCTGATGCGCTCGTGTGATACCATCAATAAGATAATGACAATCTTTGCCTTTCAATTACACATTGAGGGTGATTTAACTGCAAGCTCAAGATGAGAATTTATCGTTATTTATATATATTTTTTTAGACGAATGGATATGAAAACGGCGACAAATAAACACAAGAAAACACTGGCTAACACAGTGTTATCATTTAAATGTCGATTAAAAAGCGTCCCTATTATTCAAGGGCCACACAATGAACTTATTTAATCATAACAATTGTGCGCATACGTTCCTATGTTTTGTTTACAACTATTAAAAGACAAGTAACATAGAATGAAGGGTATATAACAAGATCAAAAGTCCCAAAACACTCTATACACGACTAAATAGGACGGGGCTAAACTAGTTTGACCACAATGGCGATTGGAAAACTATGACGTTATTTATCAAAATTGGTAAATGAAGACATTAGGACATGTTTGTAATTTCCAGGTACAGAGGGTGTATGCATTTCCGAACAGTGTCGTATATTTTTATGCCCCCACCTCTTCTATTGTTTTGCTGATGAAGGTCGGTCGTTCGATCGATCTGTCGGTCTGTGTGTCTGTCGATCTGTGTGTCTGTCTGTAGACCAGTTCGTTTCCGATCAATAACTTGTGCACGGTTGGACTGATGGGCTTGATACTTCACATGTGCATTGGCCTTGAGCAGTACATGAAGCCTATTTAAATTGGGGTCAATAGATCAAAGGTCAAGGTCAGTGTCACAACAAGTTTGAAAATCGTTTCCGATCAAGGACTCGTCAACGAATTGACCGATTGGCTTGATACTTCACATGTAAATTGGCCTTCGCAGTAGATGACATCTGTTGAAATTGGGGTCACTAGGTCAAAGGTCAAGGTCACTGTCACAATAAGTGGGAAAAGTTTTTCCGATCAATAACTCGTCAACCAATTGACCGATTTACTTGATACTTTACATGTGCATTGGTCTTGTACAGTAGATGACCCCTATTCAAATTTGGGTCACTAGGGCACAGGTCAAAGTCACTGTCATAATAATTGTGAACATCAAGGCCTTGTTTTGGGGCATATGTCTGCGACCGCGGAACCTTTGTTTGTATTTATTTTATGCCTATAATTTACTGTTTGGTCAAGTCACTTCAAATGTCTACGTATGCCTAAATGAATGAGTCAGTGAAGAAGAAGAAATTAGCCCCGCACTAATGAAACGGGACTTAATACATGCGTGTAAAGTGTCGTCCCGGATTTTACTGTATAGTCCGCACATGCAAATTAGGGACGACACTTTCGCCTTAACTTTCTTTTCGTTTAGAAAATACCTTCTTCTTCTACGAAAAATACCAAAAAAGCGGACAATTTCGGTACTGATTAGCCTGGGCGGACTGCACAGGCTAATCTAGGACGACACTTTACTTACATGTATGATGCCTCTCTTTCTCAGAGCGCGGCTCGTAGATGTGCTTCAAATGTTTGGCTGGAAACCCTTTTGTTAGTCAGACAGTTTTAATGATGATGTGCGCTTAAGCCGAATATTTACCACATAACACACGCATACAAACCATTGTCCGGATGATGCAAATTTTATAATTGATCCGAGAAAAACGGGCCTAATTCACATGCGTATAATATCGTGTAAGATTAGCCTATGCAGTATACACTGGCTACTTTTGGACGACACTTCCCGCCTAGACTGGGTTTTCGTTTATAAGAGGCTTTCTATCAAACAAAAAATGGCATACTATCTGAAAGTGTCGTCCTTTACGCACACGCATTAAGCCCGTTTTTCCCCAGAGCGCGGCTCATATGTACTGTTATATAATTTCTTAGCCACTTTTAACTTACCTTACTTTCATCTGGCATATAGTTCTGGCGTGTAGGCTGATTTGAAGAAGGTCCCGGTTGCCTGTATGTAATTGTATTGGTTCAAAGTTCATTCTTTATTCTTAAGTTTTTGAATGGGTTGGTGAATACGGGTCCAGTTCACTCCAACACGATCGATAGATAAATATACCCACATGGACCACACACATTGCGCCGAAACGACACTTATGACACGTGCATATTATTTTTGTCTTTTGCGGTTTAATTGTACGTGTTGGTATGTTGTCGAGATAGTGGCCTTCAAATCTGATTAAGAATTGTTATGTTGGCAGATTTTGAAGGTGTAGCAAAATCAACACCCATAGTAACGGCATTGTGTTTCCATTTGAAAACTTAGTTGTCGATGCAGTTGATGCATGCGTAAAAGGGACGTAACCATTACAAACCTTTCAGCAATAACAACAAGAAGTTACATCGCTTTTGAAGAAACGACAATAATCTCTTATCATAAATGTGGCGTGTTCTGAGAAAACTGAGCAAAATGTATATGTGCGTAAAGTGTCATCCTAGATTAGCCTGTGCAGTCCGCACTTTCCGCCTGAATTGGATTTTTGCTAAGAAGAGACTTCATTTAAACGAAAATTGTCATAAAGGCGGAAAGTGTCGTCCCTGATTGGCCTGTGCGGACTGCACAGGCTAATCTGGGACGACACTTTACAAACATGCATTATGCCCAGTTTTCTCAGAACACGACTCAAATTGCGCCAATACGACGCTTACGACACGTGCATATTATTTGTGTCTGTTTGCGGTATAATTGTACGTGTTGGTATGTTGTCGAGATGGTGGCCTTCAAATCTGCCAATACGCCAACTCGAAAGGATGATACAGATACCCATCAGAACGGCAAAAGGGGCGCCTGTACCAGAAGTAAGGCAGTTAACGTCCATGGTTTCGTTATGGTGGGTATATGTGCCTCGAAGACTCGTATTGTCATGTTGGCAGGATTTGAAGGTCTCCATGTCGGGAACATACTTGACAAGAACAAATATACCGCCTAAACGACAATGAATGGATAAAACCCGCAAACACAACATAAAGATATGGCAAAATGAACACCCATAGTAACGGCGTTGTGTTTTTTTTTTTTTTTTTACTTGAAAACTTAGTTGCTAATGCAGTTGATGTATGCGTAAAAGGGACGCAACCAGTACAAACCTTTCAACATTAGCAACAAAAAGTTGCATCGCTGTTGAAGAAACGAAAACAAACTCTGTCATAAATATTGGAGTCATGATTGCGGTTCAGAGAAAACTGGGCTTAATGCTTGTGCTTAAAATGTCGTCCCAGATTAGCCTGTGCAGTCCGCACAGGCAAATCCTGGACGAAACTTTCCGCCTTAACTGGATTTTCGCTATGAAGAGACATCATTTAAACGAAAAATTCCATTAACGCGAAAATTGTCGCCCCTGATTAGCCTGTGCGGACTGCACAGGCTAATCTGGAATGACAATTTACGCACAAGCATTATGCCCAGTTTTTTCAGAACACGACACATTTCAGAAACAAAATAGAATCACGATTGAAATCCTCATGGAAGTTGAAGTCAGAAGAGTGCTGTTGCTTCAGGTGTCGAATGCCGAAAAGTTGTTAATTTGCCACAAAAGCGTGCAAATACAATTGAAGGTAAGGGAAACAGACACAATCCATTATCATAACAAGATTTTTTAAATACTAAACAAACCGTCTTGTTATTTGTACTCTGGACTCTGTATTTTGTTTACACACATTTGTATTATTCCTTTCAATAATAATAAAGCAATGCTGCACAATGGGAACAAAGAAAAAAGGATGAACTTGTTATCACGAGGAAATATAGTATTCTTAATGATGTTTAATTACAATCAATTGAATACTAAAAATGTTATGCTTCGCCAAGAATTTTAAACAAAGAAATGCCTCTATTCTTATATGACGAATAATTGAATTATTTAAATAATTATGAATGTAAGATCCAACTTAAACATAAACGAGGGTAATAAATATGATGATACGGAAAAGAGTTATAGTCCTTTTACTCGGCATTTTCTAAAAAAAGTATCTATCATCATATGAATGTTCATCTTAATACCGGCAGCACTCACATAGTTATACCCCACACAAGAAAAGTTATTTAGAAAAAAAAGAACAATAACTCAAAAACTACCTGTCAACGGATTGTGATCATTGTATTTTGTACTCACTTTCAAAGTTGTTATCAATGTGTGAGGTTTAATTTAAGTACAGTCAACGAATGACGACTCGAAGTCTACTATCCCGCTCAGTGAATGGAAGCTCGCGGTATTCTGTATGCTTGTTTTGTTGTAAGTTGCTCTCTGATAACCGAAGTGAATGCACGTGTTAGAAAATCAATACCTGTTGGGTATTGTGCATAAACCATTCCTCTAAGAGTCTAGACAATAATAAGCAACAATACAGTAACATAATACCGACTTCGTCCTTAATTGATCTAGATTTAATGTATAAGATTTAATTCAGCGGGTGACTAACACAAACTGTTTTTTAATCAGTCAAACATCTAATAAAATCTGGAGGGTTGTAGCTATTTATACCTTTAGTTTAAGATCACGACATAATATAAGCACATGTTCACGAAAGTTGGTCCTTCGTTAATGATGTGTTATATTCAGGAAATATGTACATATTATGTCTTATGTAACAGTTTAAGCATATGGTTATATAACTCGATCAAACGAACGAATATTATATTCCCAGTTTTTATTTCCCTCCACAGGTCAATGCTGTTGAGGTCAATGAAACAGGAGATATAACTGTGCAATGGTTGAAATCCGATCTATTTTGCAACACCCCAATATATTCCCCCCTTGCCAATTGCATCCACCTATGGTTATAACATTAACATAATAACGGTTGATACGGTTTTGTTTTATTTTGAAAGTATTTTAAATGCGTTGATTTTTTATCAACAATCTAGCCCATTGCAGAGTGGGTTTGTTGATCTCTTTAAAATCGATATACGTTTTCGATTCGTGGTACTAAAGAATCGCCGCATTTAACCCATTTATGCCTAGCGTCTAGAATTAAGGCCTTGGCAAACAGCGTAGACCCGGATGAGACGCCGCATGATGCGGCGTCTCATCAGGGTCTGCGCTGTTTGCTTGAAGGAATTTCTGTAAGAAATATTATAAATATAGAAATAAATAAACTTGACATCCCTAATTTTGGAAATAAATTGATCCAATTTAAAAGGATGGGAGAGTGCACTAGGCATAAATAGGTTAAAAAAACAAATGCGTACATGCGATGCATAGTGTTGCTGATGGTGTTAAGGGTACTGTTGTTTACGCATCAAATCCATTACATGAAGACTTATAATAATTGTGGAGAAATGCTAGTAGCAGGATTTTTATGTCATACAATTGCAAAGACATAGTTCTAATGTGTATTATCTGTTATGTTATGCAATCGGTGTTACATAAGTTTTTTTTTAAAACTTTATTTACTTATTTTACAACATCAAAAACAGTAATAATAAGTCCCCGGGAAACCATCATATCAATACAAGACGGGTGAATTAAATATGTATATGTTTCGTTACCAAGTGCAATTACCATTTATCTAATCAGTAAAACAATAAGTTTTAAACATCCACTATACATATAACCGCTCTTGCTCTTCATGTTTTTACCATGTTCCATGATTATATCTAACGTAATTCTCGAGTTATTGCAGTAATTCTGAAGTGCAAACACGTGTGTTGTGTGTTTAATAGCTCTACTGCGACGTCCGATCTACAACATGCCAGTATATTTCTCTTAATTGGATATTAAGACATCAAACTAAAAATAAATGAGTACCTAATTAGTTAAATTACATGTATACGGTGCATTAAGATACTTCATTAACTGCTTTAATACGTTTTGTTTTTGTTGGAGATACCATTGTTAAATGAGGGAAACGGAAGAACAAAAACACAATCCGCCTGTACATGTGCAGTTTGCAAAACATACAATAACTATCGAAGTGTTAAATGGACGAATTGTAGAGTTATTCTTGTCATTCTTGTTTGCATCCCGCATGATAAATTAATTAAATATAAATCGAATATTATTTTGTAAAATATGTTTGGTGGTTTTGTTTCGTAGACTATCCAGACAATAATTTGCGTTTGATGACTCGTTAATTTAAATTGAAAGTAAAACCTCGTTTCGAAATGAGATATTTGCACCAACACTATTGACTTCAGTTTTGCTACATGTTTTTACATGTCTTTATCTAATTTCAATACCATTTTATATTTTAATAGCATGATATTGTTAAAAGTGTATAATTGGCGTCATGTCATGTCAAAGCAGTTCCACCACAGCATCTCATGTTATCTACTTAGTGTGACGAGTGAGATTGTTGTCGGCTTTACTCATGGACTTCAGTTGTGTTTAATAACTTTTGTCGAATGGTTTGGGCAAAAAATGCAGTGTTCGACAATTTATTTAATCTTTCATTTTATTCTTTCTTTTTTATCGACAAAACGTATTGTATTGATATGTTTCAGAGATTTTTTTCGAGTCTAAAACGTTTAAATGTGCACATTTACAAGCCTATTCAAATGGCTGCATTCCTATGAATTTCTGGAAAAGTCCCCTTAAACATGTATTTGCATATTATTTTTTTTAAACTTTTCAACATATAATTGATTTTAAGTGACAAAGAATTTGACCTTGTAGGTACTGAACATTTATTTTAATGGCATTGTTTTAATATAGCTTGATATGAGACGCCGTTAATCTTTTACTTTTTAAGACATTGATTTTTTTTCTTGAAATTTTGTGTTTATTAACATCACATAACAAATATCAATGACAAACAATAACAAATAATGACGAATGTGACTTCAAAAATATATATTTCATAATGATTTGTAAACACGGGACCTGACTTGTTATCACTAAGACAATAGCCATTATTCGTGACAGCTACTGCCGTCACTTATAATTGGGATGAAAATAAACAGAAATAAAATTGTTTAAAAGGTTTGAAAACGCAACTGCAATTATACGCGACAGGTCTTGAATGTTCATACTTGCAATTTGGAAGTAAGACACCTTTACAGAACGGGATCTAAGTTACTGAATCATTAATGCATAATTATGACATATAAACGGCCGAAGTAATTTTAAATAATAACATTTGATTAAATATCACTTTCGTGAACAAAATTACTGACTCAATGTTCATTATGGTGATGAATAAATACAATAACAAACGTATAATGAAGAAAAAAGGTCATTTTATCAATAATTTGCTTGTACATTTGGAAAGGTTTTGCATAATAAAATGTGTTTATATAAGAATTTTATTTTTAATTTGGAAAGTTGTTTGCATAATAAAATTTGTTTATATAGGAATTTGCTTTTTAATTTGGAAAGCTGTTGCATAATAAAATGTGTCTATATAACCAAGTGAACGTTCGGATCAAAGCTGAAATCGCAGTGAAACAGTTTAACTTAATATCGAATGTGTTTTGGATATCCCCACTCTCAGGAAGAAATAAAACTGTCACGTGACAACAAAAGTCAACCTCAGTAATGAAAATGGAAGCATACGTCCGCTCAATGTAAATTATTTGTCGATATATTTGTGTTGTCCTGTTTACCTTTACAAGACATAGCGCAACAATTGTATGGATACAGCTTTCATTGCGTATATAGAACAGTGCATATGTGTTCGCAGTTTTGTTTTATGTCTAACATTGATACACAGATCCTCAAAAAATATATTTGAGAACGAAACAATTACAAACGGACGTTCCCTTTTGACTCCTGACGTCGACATTTTGAGTAATTTTGCTCAAACTCAGTAACTAATCTAGTCCAGGACACCATACTTGCTTTAACACAAAGCAAATCCGAAAATATACTATGATAAATGGAATGTGCCATTGTGTCTAAGTCCAAGTCCAATTATTATCCCAACACAAACATTGACGCGTCCGCCTCATTGTACATTGCTCATTCTGGTCGGAATCCAATGCTCATCAATCATCACAAACAAAACTAGTCATCCACGTACATCGCAGATTGAGCAAGAAGTCCCGCACTGATTTGTTGGTGTTATTTTTGGCATGACGTCACTGTGCGTCTCATCACCAACGTTCATCGCGATGATCCATTACTTTTTGCGTCAATTACCACTCTCAGCTCTGTGGAAGATGCATCACATTTCAATCAAAGTGCTATGTATATCCTGGTAATTTCGGCTTGCGTTCTTGCTGCGTTTCAATGGCGAACGGGGGCGCATTGAGATCGCTAATTGTATCCTTCGGTTGTCATGAAAACACATAAAGACAGCGCCAAAACGCCACGATCGTCGAGGATTGCGACCTTAAGGCGACTCCTTTGGACAAGAACTTGGTCCTGCTCAGCAGAGAGGGCATATCTGTTTCCGTTATCCTTNAATTATTTGTCGATATATTTGTGTTGTCCTGTTTACCTTCACAAGACAAAGCGCACCAATTGTATGGATACAGCTTTCATTGCGTATATGGAACAGTGCATATGTGTTCGCAGTTTTTTTTATGTCTTACGTTGATACACAGATCCTCAAAAAATATATTTGAGAAAAAACAAATCACAAACGGTCGTTCCCTTTTGACTCCTGACGTTGACTTTTAGAGTAACTTTGCTCAAACTCGGTAACTTATCTAGTCCAGGACACCATACTTGCTTTTACACAAAGCAAATCCGAAAATATACCATAATAAATGGATTTCGCCATTTTGTCTAAGTCCTAGTTCAATTATTATCCCAACACAAAAGTTGACGCGTCCGCCATCGATTTTTTTGGCATGACGTCACTGTGCGTCTCATCACCAACGTTCATCGCGATGATCCATTACTTTTTGCGTCAATTTCCACTCTCAGCTCTGTGGAAGATGCATTTAATTTCAATCAAAGTGCCATGTAAATCCTGGTAATTTCGGCTTGCGTTCTTGCTGCGTTTCAATGGCGAACGGGGGCGCGTTGAGATCGCTAATGACATCCTTCGGTTGTCATGAAAACACATAAAGACAGCGCCAAAACGCCACGAACGACGAGGATTGCGATCTTAAGGCGACTCCTTTGGACAAGAACTTGGTCCTGCTCAGCAGAAAGGGCATCTCTGTTTCCGTTATCCTTAAACGAGAACAGCGTGTTATTACAGAGAACAGTCGCAGTGCAGACTTCAAGGTTGCAGTAGAGTCGTAGAAGACACGCCAAGAACGTTGTGTGACGCCGTAATATCGCCGATGATTGCCGCGTGGACGCTGATAGATTGCAGTATGACGGTAAGTGTACACCATCAGGAGCTACGCGAATAAGTAACGAAGACTGATAGCAGGACCTCCGCCATGATGTTTGATGGCATTGTATTTGCGTTTTTTTCTGCGAATATCGGCGATTTAATCCAAAAAAACTGATAACTTTGGTCGTAAAACAAATTCATATGTTTTTAAAGAGCCAAAGACGATATATCACCATATTTGCGTGCATACTAGTTTTAACATCAAATTTCCTGAAACCAGACACACACGGGAGTTCATGAGTTTAAATGTACAAATATAATGGTGTTGTTTGGTACTTTAAAAAACAAACAAATGTATTTACGATACAAACAATAACATTGCAAAGACTGCGCAAATCGCCATATATCGCTCACAAGTCTAATGTATACTGATTTAAAAAAACACGTCTTTATAAAACATAAGCTCATGAGGGGTGGTAAGTTTCGACCTCAGAGGCATGATATGGACACATTGAATACATTAATGTTAAGACGAAGGTATGCCGACTATTTAACTTCTGGACCTTGTCTTTTTAGAGTAAAATATATGACTAATAAGTATGTATTAAACATGTGACCTACGGGCATGGCCAGTTTTGAGAAAATCTTTTCTTCTCTCAAATACATTACACAGGTCAACAATATAGGGGCATTTTGTTTTTTAAATGTAAAAGTGTGAAACATAAACAATGAAACACCGAAACAATATAACGAGATAATATTAATAACATCCGCAACAACTTTTTTTAAAGACAAATGACCAATTGCCTTAGCGATATGGGCACAAGTATAAACAAGAATACTAAACAATTACATAATTAAAGCTTGGTTAGCCGCCCCTGAACGGTCAATATAAAACTTTGGTGGTTTTAATTGATTAAAAGACGCGCCCTAACGCAGACCTCAGACATAGCCTTAATAAGTACAAAACACTCACGTGTTAAAAAAAAACATTGCCATCATAGCATTGTAATTTAAATTTAAAGGCAATGATAGACAGTAAGAAGTCTATTAAAACTGCGATTTAATTATTCAATGGTGTTAAATGCACCAGAGCAAACCAATAGTTTTTTCCGAGGCACGATACAATGCAGTAAATACAATTATCAGCTAATTCCGTATTGTTGGCAATATTTCATAAAATAAAATTTGATCATCCCAGAAAGCAAGTTCAGATAGGTTCTATATGTGTCGCGTTCTGAGAAAATTGGGCATAATGCATGTGCGTAAAGTGTCATCCCAGATAAGCCTGTGCAGTCC